>JAEQBH010008066.1:0-118514 GCA_016808115.1 Tetrastigma voinierianum
AAAACTTGAGCAACCAAACAAAGTGAGAGAGAAGACACCTCAGCGCCTTGAGAAGCGGCGTAGACTGGGGAAGCAGAGGAGTGATGGAGATCAAGAGTGAAAAGTAAATAAATGGAGAGACCGAAGAAGGCCAGCGCCATGAGGAGCAAGAGGACCAGGAACCAGGTCCTTTGCCAAAACGGTAGGAGATCTGACCCCGATGGCAGCCTCTCTCTGTAGATGATCCTTGTCCGAGCTCCAGAAGCCGATGAAGAAGATGGAGAAGATGAAGAAGAAGAAGTTCTCCTTCGACTGGGGACGTTCTAAGAAGGCGCCGAGGAGCCACGGTTGACTAAATGTCCGAGCTCCGGCGACTGACCACGGTCTAATCGACAATAGTGAGTTTGTTGATCCACGGCCATGCCCCCATATAAACGATCATTTCACCCAATCAAATGCTTACGCGTGGAAGTATGTTATTGGGTGCCTTCTGCTATTTGTTAGTGTCTATGCAAACTAAAAGTCGGTCCAAATCAAAATAAATATGTATATTAATAAATGATTTCTTCGGATGCCAGTCGATCTTTAAAATAAAATACAAAATTTAATTAAGTTTAAAAATGACAAAACTAAATACATGAATTACCGCCGCCGCGAATGCATTTCGCCAGATACTGGCCGCCGCTCATAACGCCGTAATTATAAAATTTAAAAATTGTCAAATCAATGGTCCTGCTCAAAAAACTAAGAGATAAATAATCTGGCCATCGTCATAACGACATTCAGTGTCTGGAATTGGCCATTGTCATAATCGACTACTAACGCACACCACGCACACTGGGGCTTTAGCTTCTCATTTTTTTAATAATCAATAAATTTTATATTTTTTATTCCAAAAACATTATTCACGTCCAAAACTCCAATAAATAAGTCAATTGGCGTTATACCCAAATCAAATGCATGGCATTTGGTTTTTTTGGGCTTATTTTGTGAAAGCGATTTGATTTTTTTTTTAAAAGAAAAATAATTTTATTGACTCAAATTAGCAATACACCGATAAAAATATAAAATCAAAAACATTAAAAACCATAAAATATGAAAGATCCGCAAGTATCACTATAAATTTAATCGATCAAAGTTCATGATTGATACATGTTCTATATATCTGATATATTACCATTACGACTGTAATACAAATAACTCTACTTTGGAGTAAATCACCATCATCGATCTGGATTCACTCATCCTAATCATTCAAACATAAATTAAATAAATGTCGCACCACCACGACGAAAACGAAACATCGTATTGAGACAACACAACCACCTACCGTGATCGCACGATGTTCATACGCCGCACCCGAGGTCAATCACACGTGGTCGTCTCCCTGATTCTCAGAAATCGATCAAATCTTACGAACCTGAAGCAGAAGAAGAATCTCAAAAATAAATAAAATACTCTGCAGCGCCGACCGTCTCTCCGACGCTAAGAAGTACGAGATAGAGAGCGCCCAAATATCAATCTCAAGATGACATTTTCACTTTTACCTCCCTCTGAAGATTACCTCCTTATTTATAAAGAATGATGCGACCACTTTTACAGTCGTTATCGTTTCCAAAATGAGCGAGGAAGACGCTTTACCAGACGTCAACCGCTTTTCCTTTCGATAACTGCTGCTCGAGCCTTCCGCCCCCAAAGATCGAACACGATCGCCCACGCTGACATGATGAGCCTATAGAGGATGTGTTCTCAAGTCGCGCGACCTACAAATCTCATCGTCACCATCTTCTTAAAGGTGATACTTCATTAAGACGTGATAGCCCACAACCGGACTCCCAGCTGTGGCCCATGTTCATGTCGACGCCGCCTGGGCTTTAACCGTCAAGCCGCCAAGACGCCAATAAAATCCATGGTACCCACAACACGATTACCAAGTAACGACTAAATCACAAAAAACAAATAAAAACTAAATGAAAGCGGAAATAAATCACTTTATCGATAAAGAAAAATGGAAAGTGGATGATGTCGATTTCAAACCAAAACGAGCAATAAAAAAATCACCCCTCATTACTTAAAAAAAGAGCTAAGAGAAAACAAAGAAAATAAGATTAAATTGTGATTAAAAACAATATATTTTTAAACTTTACACCCTTTGTTTTTTGGGGAATTATGTTAAGGTGCACAATTGCACCAATAAGAAGGAAAGTAGATGCCAAGTTACTCATATTATCTTGAAATATGTATTATCCTCATGAAATTAATAAAAACATGAGTCTGCGAGCAACTCTCTTAAACCTAAATTACTTTATTACTGACTAAAGGAGACTCCACCCCAAGGCCATATACGAAAAGAAACATTTCCTTTCTCCTGTCAGACCACTTCAAACAAAAAGAAAAACAAAAAAAAATCATTCAACTCCAACTTTTACATCTAAATCCGAGGGAGAGAAAATTTTCAAGTAAAAAAACCCTAACTTCCCTTCATCCTTCAATCAAAGTGAAGCTCCGAAGTCATTCAAAAACTAGTTATACTATCATGCACACATTGGGAAGGGAAGAAAAGCTACTTATCTACCCTCAATATTTTTTGAATCATCCCCCAATTCATCCATTTCAGCGAATCAACGTTTCAATAATGGCCATCGAATCAATGAAAGTAAAATCAAATTGAATATATATTTTTTAATATATATATTTTGAAATATAACTTGAATGGATTTTGGAAAATTGGGTTTTGACTTAGTCGATATTCAAAATTTCTGATTCATTGTCCTAAACTAATATTAGCTTCATCTATTTAAATTTAAATTATTTTAAAAGTTAAATTATTGAAGTGCAATTCTAAAACTTTCAAATATTTTTAAAGAACTTGATAACATAAGAGAAAATATTTTCTAATGGTATCTTCTTCATAAATATTTAAATTATTTTATAAATAATTTCTTTTAAATATAATAAGATAATATTTTTTGAAATTTTTTTTTTGAAAAAAATTCGGGTTTTGACTCATTTTTATGAGAAAATTTTAGAATATCTAATTTTTTCTAAAATTAGCATTATCTTCATCTATTTAAATTTAAATTATTTAAAAAAAAATTAGAGTTTTTGAAGGAAGTAAAATTAGTTATAAACTCTAAAAATAAGGATGAGGGAAGCTAGGGTTTTTTGTTTTAAAATTTTCTCTTCCTTACTATATGGGCTACATACTTGGGTAGTAGAAGTTTGGGTTGAATCTTTTGTGTTTTTTTTCTTTTGAAGTTTGGGTTAAATGGATTTTTGTTTGAAGTGAAAATAAAGTGGGAGAAAGGAAATCACTTTTTCCTATGTGGCATTGGGTGGTCCTACGAGTTAACAAATAAAAGGGAAATTTTGGGTTTAATGAAGAGTTACTCAAAAAATGCATGTTTTTATTAACTTCACAGGATAGTACATTTTAAGGTAATATGAGCAACTTTAGTTTTACTTTCCTTCTTGCTGGTGCAATCGTGCACCTTAACAAAATTCCCCCTTATGCCGTAAAAAAAACATAATTCCCCTTTGTTGCAAATGAAGCATTTAAGTGAATTATCACATTCATACACGTCATTGAGGGGGGATGAACTAAAGCTTCAATTCATGGCATTCCATTACTCAAATTTAAGATGAGTAAATGGAATCACCTTTGTAAAAAAGCCTATAAAAGGTCTTCATGATCTCTTGTAAAAACACATCGAGAATCATCTCCTCCTTTTCATTCTCTCATTCTTCACTCTCTCTCCCTACCTCTCTCTCTCTTTTGTTCATTCTCAAGTCTATCTCCCTTTATACTCAATTCTCTCTTTTCTTCATTTTATATATAAATAAAGAGAAAAATATACTTTTCTAAAGCTTACATTTTATAATATATTTCATAACACGCGTCGCATGAGTTTGCTTTAAGATAATTTCTAACTATATCTTGAAGTTATTTCTATTTTGCATATTTATAATTATACTTGGTTTTGCTTATAAGCCAAAATTTATGTTGTTATTTGTCAAAATCGATCATAATACTATATCATATATCAAAGATTGTTGATAATGCCAAATATCACAAAACTCGAGTTTGTGGCTCTTGACATTACCAGAAAGAACTTCCTATCTTAGATCCTTGATGTTGAAATGCATCTTGATGCAATGAATCTTAGAGTTGCCATTAAAGAAGAAAATCAAGCATCCCTATAAGATCGTGTAAAAGCGTTGATTTTCCTTTGGCACCACCTCCATGAGGATTAAAAAAGTGAATACCTTATAGTAAAGAACTCTCTCACTCTAGGGAATGAGTTGAAGGGAAGATATGACCACTACAAAATTGTGATTCTCCCAAAAGCATGATATGACTATATGCACCTAAGGCTGCAAGATTTCAAAACAGTTAGTGAATATAACTCCACATTATTTAAAATTAGCTCCTAAATTTCATGGTTGTTCTATTGTTTTTGTTATATAAAAGTTTAGTAATCAACCTAACCCGTGGGCGCACTGGCCAAGTGTGCCACAATGGTTTTCAAATTAAAAACTTAGATATCGAACTCATAGGGAAGAGATGGCTTAAGGGGATTAAGTAATTCACTACTGAGAATCTTACATTTAAGGTAATGAAAATGAGACTGACTGATGAGGAAATTAAAACAAAACTAAACTAAACTAAAACTCGACTCTCAAAATTAACACAAATGATTAGGATTGAATTGAAAGAAAACTTTAGAGATTAACATTAGGCCTGTCTCCATTGGCATTTATGACTTATATTCATTATGCCAATTAAGTGAACATACTCGTGGCTTACCCTAGGAACTCACATGAGGTTCACCTTTCGAGTCTCCTCCTCACCCCTCACACCTAATTCCTATTCTCCTTTTTGTCCATTTAGTCAAACAGCTGGGTGATACTGTTCCAACGAACCGCCCTCGGGAAATTTATTGTCACCTTCTCATTCCATGCAATGGAATTGCCCAAGCATGCTTTAGATCGATCACTTCTACCCATACTTATCATCAAGCATAAGGTTAAATGATGTCCTCTCCTAATAAAATCCAAATAGTATTATATCTCCTTATTTCTAGACTTTCTGATTGCTAATGTGATTTAACAATCTGTAAGATATTAGTGGAATGAAAATCAAGTCCTGGCGGTATACTTCCAACACACTGAAACCCTTCGAGCTCTAGTCTCAACCTCACCACCCAGAAGTACAACAATCAATAAAAACTTCATATAACCACATCCATAAAACCTCAACACAAGATTATATTCACAAAATCTTTCAAGAAAGCATACAAACTAAACACCAATATAAATAACTAATAGCCCTATAGAGTAATCAGGCTACCGATCCACCCCATCTCACATCATCTGACACTGAGACAACCCGACCGGAATGCCCCATTTTTTTTTCAATCATTTCGAATAATCCAAATACACCATTTCTTTCTTAAACACATTTCAAATACTCGATGAAAATGATATACATAAATACTTACTTTAACACAAAGTGGGGCCCATCAGCTTGATTCTCATAAAATTCCTTTCATCTGACATGCATTTCCTTGCGCCCATTCGTCCATTTCCCACTTTTATATGAAGTATGCATTATTATCCATTTTCAATATCCAAATATTTACAAACATAATCGTAGTTCAATCTTCATAATAGTGCTCTCGTACAAAATTACTTCGACACTCAGCGAGTAATGCGGATTCGAGTTTCGCCTTGGTCCTCCGTGTGACTTTGACGATGACTCTGATTCATTGCAGTCTACGTCTTCGTACCTGTACACTCAATACCTACACAATTATAAAAGAAACATGCTAAGCATTTTCATGCTTAGTGGTTCTATATAGTACTTTCTTTCATTTCAGTTTAAGTCAAATCATGCAATTTTTCTAAACCATGCTTAATCTGAATTTAATAATGTACACAATACATACGTTTCATTTACGTCAACATCATTCCAAATATGCACTTTCATATGCATAATCGTCCAAAACACAAATCACGCAGTTTTCACAAATATTCTGTCATTTTGCCTTAAACGAATTTAACCTATGCTTTTGCACAGATAAATCTTAATCACCAAGACGGTTCAATGGGTCAGTAGTTTATAAAAAACATTTTGTTTTATAACATGTACTTGGCTTTCGCTGGCCGCCGATCAAGTTATTAAAAATAAATTGGTGAAGACATCGATATCATTGTTCCTCCTTGCCATGACGTATGATACATCATTACGCCTGTCATAGCATCGAGACTGGACTTAACAGATACTAACTATCCTTTAACTCACAATTCACACATTCTAATACGCGCTCAAATCATTCATAAAGAAAACATGATAAAGATGCCACTTATACAAACAATCATTTTCAATAATTAAGTAATTCTTTTCATATGCAAATCATTTCCTCACAAATCAATCGCTTCAAATCAATTAAAACAAATCAACATGCTTTTTCCTATAAATCATTTGAAGAATTCAAATCATTTGTAATCATTCAAACACTTTGGAATTAGAGAGAGTAGAAGTGGGAACAAAACCCAAAATGGAAACATAAGAGAGAGTCAAGAACAAACTAAAAAGTTTGTCAGACTTTGATTCCAACTCGACCGATCAATTCGGCTTTCCTCCCAGCTATCCCCTATTCCAATATACTAATAATCATACTATTAGTCAAGTATTTTAGAGTTCCCATTTAGGCTTTTACTTTCTAAATCCAACTCCCATTTTCCATCTATTCTTTCTTTCTTTTCCTAATTCCTCATTAGAAAATCCCTTAATATTTGTTTTAGGCATTGTTGCGCCCTGCATATTTTATCCTAGCCTGCGGCCATGGGACGCCACACTGCCCATGTAGTTGACCTTTCTCCGATCCCAACCCTCGCATTGGCAGTTCAACCGATCCGATGCCTATTTACTTCTTTTATTTATTTGTTCGTTTGTTTCGTTTATTTATTTTTTTAAATGCCGAGACTCAATCCCTACCACTCAATGATCGATCCAACTGAGCCTTGCCATCTGATCGCTTACTTTTATCTCACAAAACATTTTATTTATGTCATTTCATTTTAGTGTTTTCTAATTATTAAGAGATTTCAAATGCAGTGCCATAAACATTTATATTTATACAAACACATTTACTAAGGCATTCACGCCTTCAAAAGAGTACAAAAACAACTGTTTTTATGGGTTTAACTCAGCTGGATTACAACATTAATGTTCGAGAATGGGCAGAATGTATGCTCATGTCCTGGGAGGCGCTTATACGCCGTGACGCCATGACTCCCGCTCTCGCTCTTTTCGCCCGTTCACTCCACACTACGCATAGTTAAAAATTACACGCTAAGCATTCATGCTTAGTTGGTTCTATACGCTTCCTCTATCTAATACAACATGTCTTTATCCAATCATGTTGGCATTTATTTCAATGGTCAATGATAAAACAAATACATATGCTTATACATTTTGTGATATACTTTCATTTACAAATATGCATTTTCAATGCAACACCCATTCATTATCTAATTTATGATTTGGTTGAATATACCATAAAGATGTATCATACAACTTACTACTTGTCAAGTTTATGTGTCACATTGACTATTCAATTTATTTTCTACGCATGTATCTCACTGGTAATCCTGCCTTGTGTTTCATCTTGTGAATGTGTGCTTATACATTTAGTTTGGCCATCATGACGGATGCCACCGTGCATCCCGCCAAGTCGACATTTAGCAATATAATTTTTCCATCGCTGAGATACCGTGCATCCTGGCCAAGTGGCCACACACTACTTCATTTGTTATGTCATAATATGATAATATCATTTGTAATTCAAATAAATGTACACAAGCAAATATTTGATAATTCATCCCAATTTTTATTTCCAAAACATTGTGCATTTCAGATTAATTTTCAATTAACGTATGCATATTCCATACAATCATTTCACATTTATATAGTAAACTATCAATACACTTGAAGTAAGGATAGAGGTTAAGTGAACAAACCAAATTATCGATCCTCAGTTCTTCGATACTAAATTCCGTCAGCCTGCCGCCTTCATCAGACTTCAGTCAAATACATATTCTCTTACCCATGGTTAAACAAATACTCACATTAAACGGTTTCCCCGCCGACTGAGGTACAGACATTTTTTCACTTAGTCACATTTATTTGAAACCCCCACAGTCATTTGTTTGTAACCTCTAAACAACCCATGTACCAATATGAGACTTAATAAATGCGGCGTACAAAAACTGGCCGCAGCAGGCACCTGGTGACGCACCACTTTGTTCTGTGACTCGCATCAACCCCTGCTTTGAGGCGGGTACCAGCACTACGAACTAACGTACCTGTACTTTCACTGGGTCTCACCATGGGCACCGATACTCCACTTTGGTAATCGGTCCCAAAATTGGAGTTTTGTCTAGAAATGGTAGATTTTACCATTTCTCACCCACAAAAACTCAAATAACTTCCTCTAAACTCATGTATATCATAGCCCACTATGGAATCTAACTTAAACAACTCCAAAAAGGGTTAATCAATAAAACCCTTTTCGAAGGCGCTTCCCAAAATCAAATCACAAAAGGGTGGAAGTTAGGGCTTGTGTTCATACCTTGAATCTCTTCAAATCTTCTCTCAGAGGTTGCTCGATCTCTTAGGAAGCAAAGAAGTAGGAAGAAATCCCCACCTAGAACTTGATAGCTCTAAGCCCCAGCCTCTTCTCCCCTTTCTCCTCTCCTTCTCTCCTAATCTGGATTTGCCTAAATGAGCACTTTTACAGCCATATTTTGGTCTTTAACTAATTAAGTGTAAGGCCAGTTCGCCTTCCACACTTATTCTCATTTCTCATTTTTTTTTCTCCTCTTTGGTCTTAAGTCACTTATTCTTCATAAGGCCTTGTTTGGCCACAAAAATGCATTCTTTTGACTTAAGTTTCTCCCAAATTGCTTTATAGCCCATATTTTATTTTATTTGCACTTCAACTCTCATATTTACACTTAGACATATAAACTTATTTCACCTGACCCTTAGGTCCTCAATGCACAATTTTTCCAAAATCAGCCTTTATATTTCGGGTTGATTCCCCGAGTCCAATCAATTCCTTACTTAGTATATAATATTTAATCATATGTCACATATTTATTTTTACATTTTAACATTTTCATTTAATCATTTATCGGGCTTCCTAGAAAATACCAAGTCGCCTCTAATTTATACCGAATATAATAATTTTTATTATAAAATTTTAGGTATTTTATGCAATTCACTTATTAGGATCTTCATTAATCCAATGGATGCTTGGTAATTAATTCCGAATTGAGGGGAAACTTAATAGGACTTTGTAGGGGGAAGCTTCAAAGGCGAAGCAATGCTACGCTTAGGTGAGAGAGAGGTCTCGCCCAGCGTAGTGACCTCGCCTAAAGCAAGTGCTCTAAGCCTAGGGCACCCTACGCCCCAGGTAGGGGTGTCACCGAATGCGTAAATGGCTAGACTGGGCCTTTTCACCGAAAATTTCTTCAAAACCAAACCAACTCAACTGAAACTCAAAATAAACCATAAACCCATCTTAAACTAACTAATAACATTTATAATAGGATTTTTCCTATTATTAATCTTCAATACACTCAAACTTCGCCATGATGATTAAAAGTAAACTATACTGTGACTTTACTTCGCTTCTCTCGTACATTGCGGTCCCAAGTCTTATAATTGATTCAAAATATCATATACTAAAATATAAAAATAAAACTACCACCGTAGGTCAAGCATGTTGTCACATATGGGCCCCGAGTCCTACTTATATATACATATACAAAATCAGACATTTACATTTATACAATCGCAGTGCGAAACCTACAGTGACGGACTTTTACAAGTGTGTCGCCCAGCATCGCGGAAGATCGCTTGACGCCCTTTCCTGTGACCTACACTCTGACAAACCGTGCTTAAGATTAACGCCTTAGTGGAAAACATATGACTTATACGATACACATGCATTAATACTTTGATAAAGAAGCATAAAACTGTGATAGATATACAAAGAGCGCAGGATCATAATTTTCATGAATTCATATAATCTAACTTATACACATAGTTGTACTTATAAATGTAGATTTATACTTGTCTTCGCATCTCCTTAGGAATTACATGTGGCTTATACTTGTACTTATACCACTTATACTGCTCGCACTTCCTTAGTGGATTACAAAGCTTATACTTGTACAGAGGTACTCGTAGGTACATTCCAAGTAGAACGATGTACATTACTTTACTCTTATTCGTTATTCAGACTCTTATCATATAAATGTTTGACTACTAGGACCCAAGAATAAGAAATGAGTGACATTAACACAATAAGTACTGGCTAGTACAAAGATGACAGGTGCCAGAGACAAAGCAGAGCGCCAAGCACCGACAGAGGTCGCCGCACTAATCAGAGAGAATATACTAAATGTGTCGGGCATGGTCGAGCGGCATCGCACTAATCAGAGAGTACCGAAGTACTATACGTGCCTCCCACGTGAATGCAGGTGTGTGTGTGTCGTGGTCATTCAATATCCGGCCTTAAGCAAATTCTACAAATTATATGTGTTCGGAATCCATTATCTTATCGTAGGGGCATTGTTTGCCAATGCTCACTACGAGGTACGATGCGCTTAGTTTAGTTTCATTCATAGTTGAACTCCCATTAGTCATTTATTAGGTTCCTATACTATCTGGGTACTTAATTGGGGCTTAACAAATGCAAGGGTACAAAAATCGTGGTCGCTGGAAGCATCTAGATCGATACCAATCTTGACTGCAATTCTGCATCAACCCTTTCGTGAATGGGCATTTCAGATCCACTTTGCTCGTCTATCGGGTACTGCGATCACTCTCGTGATCAAGACCAATGTGTGGGTTCTGCCCATAAATGATAGATTTTACCATTTCTCACCCACAAAACTCAAATAACTTCATCCAAACTCATGTATCTCATAATCCACCATGGAATCCTACCCAAACTACTCCAATAATGGGTTAGAATCAATAAAACCTTTTCCCTCTGTTGGGGCTTTCCCTAAGATCAAAATCACAAAAACCGAAAGTTAGGTTTTGTTTTCTTACCTTTGCCTCTTCAAATCTTCACTTCTAAGTTGCTTGATCACAAAGGAGCAAGAAAATAGGAAGAAACCAAACCAAAACTTGATCTCCTTCAAGCCCTAGCTCTTCTCCCATTTTCTCCTCCCTCCCTCTCCCAAAAATGAGATTTGCTCCAAAAATGAGCTTTTCTAGACCAAAATTTGGTCTTTAAACCCTTTATGTAAGGGGCCGTTCGCCTTCCACACTTAGCTGGGTCTCATTTCTCATTTCTTTTCTCTTTTTCTTCTTCTTCATTTCACTTTCATTTATCATTTAATCTTACTTTAGCATTTGCTTATTCTATTCTCGACCCTTTAGGTCCTCATTTTACTAATCTAAATTTTTCAGATCTTGTATAAATTCGAAGTTTCGAAATTTTCTCACGTAGTAAAATAATAATTATAAAAATATCAAAATGTAAATTTAAAATATACCCTACTTATGTTTAAATGACTGTGTGGTATATTTCGGTGTTATAATTTCTTTAAAATAAATTCACTCGAATTACCCGAATCTAGGAAACTGAGGGTACCGTACTTCTATCACGACTCGATCCCCGTCAGCTTCTTCCATACCGCGATGTCAGCCAAAACACCTTTACTGCAGGGACTCGCTTGTTCCAGAATCGTCTTATTTCACGACGAATAGATCTTGGCCATCATCGAAAGTTAAAATCTTCTTATACTTGTATATCTTGAACTCCGGTATGTGCGATGTGTCGTAATCGATATCTCCGGGCATGTACACATGGAATAATACATCATGTAATTTACACCCCAGAGGGAGGCTAACGATACGCCATCGGGTCCAACCCTTTCTAAAATCTCGTAGGGGCCAATGAATCTTTGACTCATTTTCCTTCCAGCAAGAGATTTTTTCCCATCATAATGAGATACTTTTTAAAAAAACACTTTGTTCCTGGGCTTCAAACTCTATATCCTTTCTCTTCAAATTAGCATAAGACTTTGTCTATTACCTGCTGCCTTTAACCTCCGCCGAATTAATCGAACTTTTCTTCCGTGTCTTTACTAAATCAGACTAATAATCTTATGCCTGGCCCCATCTCCGTCCAACACAGTTAGAGCTTTACATCTTCTTCCATACAAAGCTTCATGGCTGTGGCCATACTAATATCGATCGGAGACCGTTGTTATAGTAAATCGGCGAGTAAATATACCTATCCTAACTTCCTAAAAATCTAATACATGCTTTACATATCCTCCAACACCCGAATCACTCTTTCGTGACCGCCCATCCGTTTGCGGGATGGAAAGCGCAAAATCTCACCCTCGTGATCAAAACTGATCAATTCCTTCCGCATCCTCGACGTGAAACTGCCGGATCGCTACCGGACACTATCGATAAGGAACTCTAAGTGCAATATGAGATTTTCACTCACGAAAGCTCTCGCTAGACGATCTATGAGAGTCAAGCTCTGGACGGTGAGGGAAGGAGCGTACTCAGTTTGACCATTCACAATTACTCCAAACTCGAATCATGTTTTTCAGATGTAACACCCCAAAATACACCCTAAATAAGCCAAAAGATGTTTAGTGGTATTTGGTATAAATTTAATTTTTCGGGATTTTAAATTCAAACATGAATTTCTGAAATCCTAATTTGTACAAGATAAGCAAGGGTTGTAATTTGTTAAAATGGGACACAAAAGTCATAATATAAGAAAGTGATATGCTATTATAGAAATAACAATAGTTATGGTGCAAATAGAGGAGAGTTCGATGACCAAAGTGTAATAAAATGAAAATAAGACCAAAAAGGGGATAAGACTATGTTTGGTCTCTCATTTTGGGGAGCAAAAACGTGAAGGAGGGAAGAAGAGAGAAAGGAAGAGAAGGAGAAGAAGAAGAGGAAGCCAAGAAAGGTTTGGATACTTGTTTGAATTTGCTATGGTTTCTGTTTACACTCGCTTTCTGGGTTTTGTATGGATTTTGGGCTTGTTCCATTTCTGTGGTTTAGTTAGGAATTCTTCATAACCCTAGATTTGTTAAAAGTCAAGTTGCAAACCCTAGTTTGTATAAGATGAGTATGGAATCCTCCCTTGGCAAGGATTCTCGTTTATGATGCAGGATACATGCTCAGTGTTGGTGAGGCCGCAACCTAACTTCCAAGCACTGAGTTTTGGGCCTTTGGAAAACCCCACCACTTCCATGTTTGCTTTGTGAGGTTGTGAGCCATTCGGGAGTTCTTTTCAGTGATGCCCTTGGATTATTTGAGGGTTTCGGGGTCGGATTTTGAAAAAGAGGACGAAATGTGTAACAATCGGGCATTTTCGGGTCCTACGCTGCTACAAGAGGGAACCCTCAAGAAGCAGCTGAAGGTCCACACCACGGCGCGCGGCGCCGTCCACGCCACGGCAGGCCAAGGAGGGTAGCATGTCAAGCCTCGTACGCCGAGGCGAAGCTTACTATTCATAGCATAAATTTCGGCGTTGGTTTCGTTTTGCTATTCGTTATTCAAGACTCGTCTATCGACTAATGAGGACCTGGTAACATGAAATGGTCTATTCATGTTTTTGGCGCAAAGGAAAGATTATGTTGTACCTCGTCAGCCGACGAGTCTGATGCATGCAAACTTAATGCCCCTATGATAAGATAGTAGGTCTCTAAACACATAGTAATCAGAGGATCGCTTAAAGACCGAGTATCGAATGACACGACACCTCTCGCACTCGGGCATGCACGTATAGTACAGAGACTTAATCGCTGCTTCCAGATCTCGCTAAAGGCTACGACACTCGTTATGTGGTAGGCATGTCTCCGACGCGCTTCACACTCCCGCTAGTTGCTACGAACTTCATTGCATGCGGGCAGTGCACTTCTCCTCGATCAATGCTTCCTGCAGACTTTGCTTTGTGGTCAGGGTAATCTCAAAGATCGCATAATACCTTCGTACTTATCGTCGTGGTCCTGCCCATTTCTTATAATCGGGTTTAGGTATTCCGGCGCCTTTATGATAAAAGTCGACAATCAATAAGGTTGAAGTATAAGCTCAGAATTCTACTGAGATCCTCAATAAGTATAAGCCTCGCTTATAAGTATAAGGCGCATAAGTTTGTTATATGAATCTTATGCAAAATCATATCCGCTATCAGATATTCAAGTATCGTTATATGCTTATTGTAAAGAGTATTAATGCATGTATAAGTATAAGTTATATGTTTTACTGTTTAGTTTAGCACGTTTTAACTCAAAGAGAGGTACGTGAGAGACGCCCATGATCTTCTCGTGATACCGGGCCAACACACTTTAGGTCCACTACCCTGTAGGTTTCGCTGGGCCGATTATGTAAATGTAAATGTACAATGAGAGCATGATATGTAAATGGGACTCAGGATCGTATGTATTGACATCGTAAACACCACTACAAGTGGTAGTTTTATTTTTATTCAGATATGATAATTTGATTCAGCTATAAGACTCGGGGTACACCAATGTCTCAAAAGTAAAGAGTCCTAAGATAGTTCTCACTCCCTTCGTCCGCTTTAAAGTGGGTCAGGGGTGTGACAAGTGAGAGGGAAACCGAATACGAAATCCATAGTAATGTTATCCAGCCCAAATGGGAATTGGAAGGATTCAATAAACTGCATGATGGTAATTCTTGGTGTTCACTTTACTTATTTACACATAATTTAGACACGTACTTAGAAATGTCATTTTATCCTCGTCACCAAAAGATACTCAAGCTTCATATCCTGGTACATCTTATTACCTCTGGTGGTGCATGGTGAAAATAATTTTGTAGCTTTCTATATAATATCTTCTTCTCAAATCCATAACATTCTAGATACATAATATGCTCTCAGAGACAACAAACCTCCATTTCTTATCTATGGTATAATCAACGTCTCCTCAGACTAACTTAATCGAATCTTATCTCTTGTAAATTTGGTATCATTTTTCCGAGCATTTACTATCATTTGTTTAAATCCTAAGATAATCTCCCCAATCGAGCTAACAAGGCTACATCATAATCAAATCTCCAGTTATAATCTTCCAAAAACAAAGCAGAAATCATTTTCCTACTCAAGGCATCAGCTACTACATTTGCTTTCCCCTGGTGGTAGTCAATTATGCAATCATAATCCTTAAACAATTCTAACCACCGACGTTGCCTCAAGTTCAAATATTTTTGAGTTAGCAAATATTTCAGACTCGTATGATTAGTGAAAATTCTACATTTTTCTCCATATAAATAGTGTCATCAAATTTTCAAAGCGAACACTATAACTGCTAACTCCAAATCATGAGTGGGATAGTTCTCTTGTTCAGCAAGCCTAACCCGCTTGGCTATTAAGCCATCACTTTCCCATCCTCGCATCAATACGCATCCCAAACTCTATCCTCGGCATCACTATACATAGTATAATCCCTTACTGCGTAGGCCGAGCCAATAATCGTGCCTCAACCAATATTTCTTCTAAATCTTTTGTGTCGGATTACACTTATCATCCCACTCAAACTTCACCTTCCCCATGAGTAACTTGTAAGTGAGGATGCTATAACTAAAATCCTTATATTAAATCGAAAAATAACCACCAAACCCAAGAAACTTCTCACCCTACTATATTTCGAGGAGGCTCTAATTCATGGCCGTCTAATTTTCACTGGGTCCACTCTAATACCTTCAACATATATAATATGACCTAGAATGATAATTTCCTTAAGCCAAAATCACATCATTAACTTTGCAAACAACTAATCTTCCTCGTAATTTGTAATACTTCATTCCTCAAATGGTGTTCGTGTTTCAGGCATCCTTCTTGAATACACCAACATGTCAACAATAAATACCACAACAAATCGATCCAAATAGGTGGAAAACCCTATTCATCAAGTCCATAAATGCAGCCGTGAGTATCTGCAACCTAAATGGTTACTAAAAACTCATAGCTGGGCTATAATGTTCAAAGCCGCTGACATCGACCTCTTTACCCCCGAGTTGATAATATCCCCATCGGCAAGTCTATCTCTCTAACAAACACTTACTCTCCTCAACCGATCAAATAAATCCTCTATTCTCGGCAATGGATACTATTATTAACTATATCACTTGCTTATTTTCCAGAATACGTAAATCCGAAGAGTGCCATCTTTCTTGAATAAACAAAAACCACAGATCCTAAGGTGAGATAATTAGGCTCGATGAAACCTCTTATCCAATAGCCCATGTAAATAGTCTTTAACTCCTTTCAGCCTACAAATGGAGCCATACTATGAGGTGTCCTGGTAAATAAGAGTCGCCCCCTCGCATCTCAATAGAGAGATCCACTCTCTTTAGGTGGTACTTCGGTGAATTCCTCGAGAAACACACACGCTGAACTCCTAATATTAGGAATACTTAAATTCACTCATTTTTTCGAGTTAAGAATCAAAGCCAAAAGGCTTCACAAATCTTCCGAAACGCTAAGCCCATACCAAATAACTTTCTGTGATTGCTCAGACGATACACCTTCGTGCTATTAATTTATTGTGTCGACATTTACAGGACACATTTTCTTATCACAATCAACTATGGCACTAAGTTTGATAACCAATCCATTCCTAATATCAAATCAACTCTGAAAAGGCAAAGTAATTGTATCAACCGAGAATTCCCTATCATGTACCAATAGGGACAATTTATACATGCGATTGACTTTAACACTACGCCTGCAGGACTTGTAACAAGGTGTCATAAGCTGTCAGCCCCATCAAGGTATCGATCACTCATTTGTTCCAAGGTATATTTGAATAGAGCCCTGATCAATTCAAAGTATTACAAGTCAATATCAAAGAGAGTGAAAGTACCAGCAATAATCCCCTGTGACGTCCATCTCACGAGCCTCATAGCATGTTTCTTGTCAAATGTAGTAGCAGACGATTCACCGTCTCCAAGCACTACTCTTCCTGCGAACCACTCTCTGCCTTCTACTCCTACTGAATCTATGGAGGACATTCTGTCCCTCCTCTACTACTTCCTCTACCACTCTCGAGGATTTCTGTAGAACTTCCTAACCCCGGATGCTGGTTATCACATGATCAAGGTTCCCGCTACCTAAACACCCCCAGCTTACTCGCCTACACAAACCATAATGGATTTCCATAGCAATGAAGTGCATGTCTTTCCTTGTCCTATTGGAGGTGCCTCACCCGTAACCCTCAGGTCATGGTAGGTAGGTCCTCGTCTTCTACCCCTTGTAGCTGAACCCTATAATCGAATCAACTCTAGACTCTAGTCCTTTTCCGAAGAGGAACCCCCTTCTTGTAACTTTTCTCTCTTTCTTCTTTCTTAACTCTTCATTTCACTTCCTCACCTTTTATAGCCGTCAGATTTGGCCGATAAAATCGACAACTCAGAGCCAAGCAATGCCCTCAGGTACCATGGACTCCATGTAAGCCTCCTAAACTCGTCTATAATCGAATTCTTCCTTCGTAAGAACGGCGATTCCGGCATGTATTTAGCCAAGACTACCGAATTCTTTCTCATATTCCACCACCGCGCCCCTTATCTTGTGAGTTGGAGAATTGCTTCCCATTTCACCTCAGAATCACGCGACATACTTTGTATTAAACCCGTGATCGGCAGTCCCATGTGGAACCGGATCCGAAGCGCGGGATCTCCCAAACCACTCCACTAATCATAAGCCACCTTGCAAAGAATGAAATCGTGACATGTGGCCTCAGTCCACAGGCATCTCACTTCATCTAGAGCTATCTCGGGGCTTTTCAAAACTCCTGGGCCTTTACTTCCGGGACTTTCCCATACGTGTACTATGAAATTCTTCCCACTCCATGCTTTCATCGAATCACTGAGCCTCGAGGGGTCGTGGAGTCGATATGTTAATCCCTTTCCATATCCCGGTGAGATTTTACCACCGCTCAGCCTTGGAAATTTTTGTCATTCATTCACAATAACTGTAATCTTGACTGGGTGCAGACATCCGAAGTGATCGACGCCTTCAAATTGCTTCGCCATGTGCCCCGAGGTGGATCCATTCCCTGGGTATAATATATAAAAACAAGGATATCTCGCATTAGCCAACATATTACTATGCAGTACATCCTTAATCCCAAGCGACTCTTCTAAACGCCTAAACCTAGCCTGATATTAATCTCTATTACACTCTAACCCCGCCTTGCGCTGACAGATAAGGCGTGAAAACCACACTCTGACCTTTACTTGCCTCCCACCAAAAATATCACATACAAAAATATAAAATAAAACGGCCAATCGTAGTGGTGCCTGTTATAATGTCAATATACATACAAACAATAGTCCATTTTTACATATACATATACAAAAATCAGACATTTGTACTTCATATAATCAAGCGCATAAAACCTATGTGATTAATTTCACAAGTGTGCTTAGCTCAGCTAGAATATGAAGATCGTGACGTCCTTTCCTAATAATACCTACACGGACTGAACCCTCATGGGTTTAACGCTGCAGTGGAAAAACATGACTTGGGCGCAGATAATATTACGCATTAATACCATTACAAGAAGCATATAAACGTGATAATAGATACAATGGAAGATATCTAATCTTTCATGAACTACATAAATCTAACTTATACACATACTTGTACTTATAATGACTTATACTTGTCTCAGATCTCCCTTAGGAATTTCATAAGGTTTATACCACTTGCTAATGCACTGTAGTGTTCGTATCTCCCTAGTGGATTACGAGCTTATACTTATACTTAATAGACTTATACTGCTCAGATCTCCTTAGGATTACAGACTCATAGGTACATTCGAGCGTATCAATGTACATTACTTTTACTCTTATTCGTTATTCGTACTCTTATCATATAACCTGCTTGACTACCTTAGACCAAGAATAAGAAATGAGTAGGACAATAACATAATAAGTAACCAAGGTACAGACAAGATCGAGAGGTGTCGCAGCTCAGCAGAGTGCCGGGCTAATCGATAGAGAGTGTCGCCGCGACTAATCGTAGAGTATCGGTACTAAATGTGCCGCGGGCAAGATCAGAGAGTGTCGCTCACACTAATCATAAAGTAAAATTTGGCACATAATGCGGTTACCCACGTAAATGAGGTGCCGCGGTCATCTAATATCCGACGAAGTGCCCTACAATTATATGTGTTCGAACTTATTATCTTATCGTAGGGGCATTAAGTTTGCCAATGCCTCGACGCTGAGGTACGGTGCTTCCGCTTAGTTTCATTCATATTTGAACCCCTATTAGTCATTTATTAGGGTTCCTATACTATCGGTGTACGAATTTAGGGCTTAACAATGCAAGGGGTACAAAATCGTGGATACTACAGCATCGCATCGATACCACTTTGATCGGTGTACCCAAGACAAACACTTTTAGGAATGGGCACCTAGCATTGCCTTGATCGGTACCTGCACCACTTTTGCCTTCCTCGACCACTGGTACCCCATTCACTTCCCTAAGTATCAAGCATCTCAATGTGCGGGTTCTTCCTAGAAATGGCAAACACCCACAAACTCAAATAACTTCATCCAAACTCAGATCTCATAATCCACCATGGAATCCTACCCAAACTACTCCAATAATTGGTTAGGAATCAATAAAAAACCTTTTCCCAAGTTAGGGCTTTTCCCCAAGATCAAAATCACAAAAAAGGAAAGTTAGGGTTTTGTTTTCTTACCTTAGCCTCTTCATATCCTCACTTCTAAGTTGCTTGATCACAAAGGAGCAAGAAAATGGGAAGAAACCCAACCAAAACTTGATCTACTACAAGCCCTAGCTCTTTTCCCATTTTCTCCTCCCTTTCTCTCCCAAAAACGGGTTTTGCTCCAAAAAGAGCCCTTTAGACCAAAATTTGGTCTTTAAACTCTCCCTTAAGTGTAAGGCCATGTTTGGCCTTCAACACTTAAGGCTTCATTTCTCATTTTCTTTTTTGTCTTCATTTCACTTTCATTTATCAGCTTAATTCACTTTAACATTTAAGCTTATTATATTTCCCGGCACCCTTAGGTCCTCATTTTACCAATTCCAAATTTTCCCTTGTATCTTGTACAAATTTCGGGTTTCGAAAGTTTCTCACGTAGCAAAATAATAATTGTGAAAAATTTCAAAATGCACTTAAAATATACCCTACTTATGTTTAGAAACGACTAGGGTATATTTCTGGTGTTACACACCCTGCATAAAGAGGGATTCCATACCAAGAATCCATACACATATAGTTTCCATAACTTGATCTTGAACACTTTAACTAGCTTCCTTATTTTTTTCCTTTATTCTTCTTCTCTTCTTCTCTTTCTCCTTCTCCCCACTGGAAAGCCCTAGCCTTCAAAGCCAAAAATGAAAAATTTTAAGACCATGTTTGGTCTTATCCCAATTTTTGGCTTACTTTTTGGTTTTTGCTAATTGTCCTCCAACTCTCATCTATTTGCAAATGAGCTTATCACAATTCCTACTTTAACACATACTCTTCTTGTTTTATGACCTTTAAGTCTACATTTTACAAATTACCAATTTATTTGGCTCCTTAAAATTTCCGTGTTTTTTTATCATTTTTTGTTTTTAGCCATTTAAACTTCGGGAAAAATATAATTTAATTTATTTTACACCCTTAAACATGTTATGTAACCTGAGCATGGTATTTTTGGGGTGGCTGCTACAAAAAAATTTAGCCACTCATAGCAGCCTCAAAACCTAACAAAACTATGCTTAGACCAAACATACGTCGAAAGATTGGCAGAGAAGAGTTTAGAAATACAAAACAAATATGAAGTATAAATCCTCTAAAACTTTGCTCCACGGCTACAAAAAGTCCCCTAGCAGTTGGATCTTGCAATTAAGCTCCAAAAACAAGCTAAAAATCAAGTAAATCTAAAAGCCCTAAAAAATGAACCTAGAGTGAGAAAACCCTAAAAATGGGAAAATGTTCCGCCTCCAAGTCCTCTCTCTAAGTTACCCTAAAAGCTATTAACAGTATGGTATTTATATCCTTGGAAAATGGGCCAATGATTTGGCTAAAAATGGAAGCATTTTTGTCCCAGCCCAACATCATTCGCCTTGGCAAAGCCTTCACTACGATGAAGGGTGGCTTCGCAGCGGCGAATCAGAGACTGCTCTTGAACTTTGTCCGCTCCTTTGCTATAGTGAACTCCTTCGCCGAGGCGAAGGTTGGCCTTCGCCTTGGCGAACCCGAGGCTCTTATCTTGCATTCTTCAGCTTTGCCTTGGCGAACTGCTTCGTCGCTACGAAGGTATTCCTTCGCCTTGGCAAAGCAGTGCTTCAAACATTAGGTTTTGCCTTCTTAAATTTTTGCCCTTTCTTTGCTTGAATTACTTTCAACGCCTACAAAACTCAAACAAATAAAGGATTAGTGTATTACTTAATGCATCACCCGGCAGAATCTAGTATTTAGGTTAAATAAACATATGAAAAACACACTATAAATGCTAGTATGATTCGCCACCTATCAAACACCCCTAACTTAACATTTTGCTTGTCCTCGCAAAGATGTAAAGACACATTTTCCAAGTTTATTAAAAAGAAAATGTGAGTCCGTAGAGATATATACTTTTCGATGTTTTGCCTCAGGAATTATGCATTCCAACACATTAATAATGTTTCAAGATAGTGTTCTTCAAAGCTAATAGGCTAACCACAAGCTAAATGCACCTAGATCAAGGTTTTAGCGTGAGTGTGTGCAGTCTCACCTTCATAAATCCAAATGCAGTTTAGATGAAATTAGGAGAATGCATGAGGTGAAAGATCTCTCACCCATAAAGAGTATCCATGAATGTAAAGAGTGACCAAGACTTCAGAGGGCTTGCTTGGCATACCATTCTCCACTAATGTAGGCATTACATACTATCGGGATCAAATAGGTATTTTCAAGCTTGTAATGTGTGGCTAGGGTGAGAGGGTGGTTAAATAAGTCATTTAGGTTCATATTTTACCCAAAACACTCAGCACATTCTCCAATGATTCTTGTGCTTCATCCTCCAAAATTTGATTATGTCTCCAATTGAGTCATTCAACTCAACTTAATTAGCATCAGTGTGCTTTCCATATCGCTTCAGCCCCAAACTTATTTATTTCTATCTCTCTTCAAAATCACTAAGACCTTTTGCTTTTTCTAAACATCAAGGTATGGAGCAGTGCAATATTCAACCCCTTTAAGCCTTCTACCTATCCCATGTAACGAGTTTTAGGCCAATAATTCCTAGACTGGTTGGCCTTATGGAATATTAGTGTTAAAACACCCTTATAGACTTAGTAGCTTAAGGTAAGAAGGCTACGTGGTTAAATTTGCTCCCCCTTGAGTTCTTTTCTTCTTTGCGCTTTTTCTAACTATTTTTCTTTTCTTATTCTTTTCAACACCCATTCCTTGACATTTTGTACTAATCAAAACCACTTCATTCAAACTTCCCACCAAACTACATGTCATTCTCATGATTTGTGCTCTATAGGCGAAATGTTAGGGGTAAAATATGGGTTCTTGACTGAAGGGTGAAACAAAGGGATAAGGGTGTTCATTCTTGGTTTTCAAGATGGAACATGGCTATTACGGCTTAAACTAGGTGACTATGGACTAATGCATAACCGGGTAGGCTAAAAAGGCTCAACCAATTCCAAGGATGGCCTATATCATTTCCCAAAAGATGTGATGCCTATGATTTCACCTCAAATGATAATTGAGCAAGTTCTAAAGCCTTATGAGATCTAGACGTTATGATTTCCCTCTAATTTTTCTCTAAACCAAGCATAATTGGTCAACAAGGGTACATGAGACTTGTGCTTAATTTGGTGCAAACCTATAGCTATGTACAAATTACAAGCAAGGTCATCCTCTATTTGACTTTTAGCTCAACTATTCTCACATTATTCATATGTATAACAACAAAATTTCTGGTATCTTCATAGGCATCTCAAGTATCTCCACAACAAACCCACAAAACAAAACAAATTGGATGAATCACTCAATGGTAAAGCATTAAACTTCAACAATTCAACATAGATAAGAATATGCAATAAGAATCAGATATCTCAATCAAAAAAAATAAACCACAAGTGAATCAATCCATTCCATAATGCATAAAAAAAAAACTAACTATAACTTTAAACAAACTAAAAATGCTAAAACTGATCAAACACACCAAAATAGTATAAGCCAACTAAAAGGTATTAAAAAAAAAACTAAAAATTATCCAAGTTGTCCAAAAGCAACATAAAAATACACCAAATATTATCCAAAATAAAACATCCAAAAATAAACTTACAATAAATTAAATTGTTCTAGATGCATCAATTCGCATCAATAAAGCAAGAGTCAATAAAATACTGGAAAACACCCCCAAACTTAGAACTAGAATTGTCCTCAGTGAAATGTAAAATAAAGGAGTAAAAAGAAACTCCCCTCAAATATCATGATGATCCTCGTCGATGATCTGCTCATCGATGGGGGTTGTTGGCAACTCAGGTGGGGTTGGAGGCCATGTTGGGAACTTGAAAAGAGATGGAGGCTTGGAGGCGATGCTGATGAGGATGCTGGTCCATGATAAAACTACATCAGGCTTGCAAGGTAGGCCGTATTGCGCTCCACACGATCTGCCTGCATCTGCTGTTGGTGAGCCAGCTCGTCCTGGCGAACTGCAAGTCTCACGAACTCTCGCTATAGTTGTGGATCCAAAAGTCTTGGTTCCTCATCACTGTCTTATTCTTTGTCAAAATCTTATTTTGCTTGCTCTCCCGCTGCTTTTCCTTGTCTTATGTCATCATCCTCCATGTCATCGGAGGATCCATTCTTTGCTTTTGGTAGCGACATTGGGAGTCTGTGGGGTGACTTATACTCGGATTCGAGCATCGACACTTCAGCTAGTCGACCTAACTAGGTGATCAATGATGGATGAATAAGGGCTTTGGTACAACGCCATTGGGTAGACTTAATGATCCCCCTCTCAATGACATGTCCTACATCAAACTTTATGCCTTAAACGACTGCGAACAAGTAGAATCGCCTTGTCCCTCAGGATCATGGAAATACGAAGGCTTAGCTTAAGGGTAGCATAAATGAAATTATACCAAGCCTTTGGGACCAATTTGAGGGTGGACATGAAAAATTAGTCACCTCGGACGTGGAGAGGTGTCGTTTCCATTCACCTCTTCCGTTTGTAAGGACGCACATCATCATGTGGTAATCAGTGTGTTGGAATAGAGCCCTGTATGCATTTCTATCATCATCCACCAAATGATACACCGTTGCTTATTATGGCTAAGACCAAATCCACCCACTTCCCTTTGAACATAAACCGTGACTCCATCTAGTACCGTTGTGACAGAATGGAATCTCCCCGATAACAAGAGCTATCCCGGGTGGGGGTTGCTCACAAACCTTGTTCTAGCCCTTCTCTTGTATTAGAAAGTTGAAATACAAGTTAGAGTCTAGGAAGTCGTGCTCTGCAACGAATGTTCTGTTGAATAGAGACTCATGGTACAACCTCTCTACCTCAAGTGTGATGAATTCTCGGGGTTTTTTCGGGGAGAGCTGGAGGCATGCGTGAACTTGAGCCGGTCCTTCTCCACTTTTGTGGAACTGTTTTCTTCGAAGCCATGGAGGAAGAATAAGGGGAGAATCTTGCTTGGAAGTACCGGTTTTTAGGAGAAAAGAAAACCAAAAGATGAAGTAAACATAAAAATATGTCCTTCCGTCTGTATTTAAAGTGCCCTAGAATCGGGGGTCTTTGCCACAACGAAGAGGGCTTCACTGAGGCGAGGAACTTGAATTTGAAAAGTCACAGCCTTCGTCACAGCAAAGAGGCCTTTGCTGTGGCGAACCTAAGGGAATGAAAAGAGGTGGCCTTTGTTCGCTGTTTGGTGTGAATTGTACATGCATTTTGAGTGTGTTTTTCATGCATTTATATAACTTGAATGCTAAATTCACAAATTCTATTCATCAAAATTTACATCTATCCCCACTCGCAATGTTTTGCGTAATATAAAGGAAAAATCAAGCAAAGAAGAGTCGAATGACACATGGAAGGCAAACCAGCAGCCGGGGGTGCCAGTGCACCTCCTGCCCGCTCAGCAGAGGAGCGCCGCCAGCAACTAACACGTTTATTTAAAGCATGCTAAGACCACTCTTAGTTCGCTTTAGGTGAACTCTGTAGCCCTTTGTTCCAGCAAAGAACATCGGTCTGGAATACGAATATTCCCATTTTTAGCCCAATCATTGGCCCATTTCCCGATGGTATATATATTAAATAGGTAATAGACCAAAAAGGGATGAGACTTGAGAGGAGGCGGCTTCACTTCCATTTCTAGGGTTTTTCTTTCTAGGCTTAGTTTTTTTAGAGTTTTTAGTTTTTACTTGATTTTGAGCTCATTTTTGAAGTTGTATTGGAAGATCTAGCTGCTAGGGGATACCTTGTATTAGTGGAGCTGAGTTTTGGATGAGATTGATTGCACATTTGTTTTGTATTCCTTATCTCTACTCTTATTCTTAATCTTTCAGTATTTTATTTGGTGCAAATATGATATTGTTGGCTTTTGAGGCTGCCATGAGTGGCTAATTTCTCCCCTAGGGCGGGTTGTTGAAATTGGTGGTAGACTTAGGGCTTTTATTGAATGATTTTTATGAATCTATGCTTGTGTTGAGGTTGTATGTATGTGATTCCTTAATTTTCCAGGGTTTAATCTAATTGTTGTTGATGAGTCCTAAACTCATCCATTTTTAGTCTATTTTTCTTGCATATTTTCAGAAGTTTATGATTTATTTTAATGCAGAATTATGGAATAATCACCGACTTTGTGTTTTGAAGGTTTTGAATGTAAAAGAAACAAATCTAACAAGAAAAGCAGCAAAAAAAAAAAAAAGGCTAAGGTAGAAATGTTGCGACATAATCTAAAGGTGACAGGGCAGTGTCGCAACAAGTAGTGATATGCTCAAACAAAGACAAAGCTGAACTCAAGTTAGAATTTTAAAGATTGTCGCGAAATTTCAAAACTTTATTGCGGCATAATATGAGAAGGATTGACTGAGAAATGTTACAACAAAGAAATGAATGTTGCGACATAATGAAAAGCAAAAGACAGAACTATGTCGCGACAATGGATTTTTATGTCACAACACACCGTAGTTCCCGCGAAGAAGTGCCACCATGCTCTGACATAAAAAGCATTGTTGTGACAAGAATGGAAGATATGAAAGGTAAGAAGAATGTCGCTAATATTCTTTTGCGCCGTCGTGAGAGCAAGATTAAAGCAAATGACGCGATAAAGTTTTGAAAAGATATTCAAATCAAGCTTTCTCAAGCGACATAAAGAATCAAGAGGGAAAAGAAAGAATGTCGCGACACAATGTAACTACGTTGCAATAGAAAATGGCGTATTAAAGAGACAAGTCAAGTTAAGTCGTCACGACAAAGGCTTTCGATGCCGCTGACAAACATTTCAGAGAATGATAAGGTTAAGGCATGATATATGTCGCGACAATCACAACATAATGTTGAGATGGAACTCTGTCGCGACATATAAATTTATTGTCGTGACATAGGTTGAGAAGAACTACAGGAAGAATGTCGCGACACATAAATTTATTGTCGCGACACAATGAAGAGGGGCAGGGAAAAATATTTGTCGCAACCAAGTTTTTTATGCCCTGACATACCATTCAAGTATTAACACTACAAGGCATGAAAGAAATGTTGCGACAGAAGACACTTATGTCGCGACAATTACAAGACGAATTCAGTTGCACTTTGTCACGACATTTTCAAAGTATGTCACAACATAATTCAAGAAAAAGGCAATGTAACACACGCAACATAACAATCGAGGCCACAACAAAGCCGGGAGGGACAACAGTAGCTACAATGTCGTAACATAATTTTTCTATGTCACAACAAAGTCGTCAATTGGGCCAGTTTTGGGAATCCACAACTTTAGCCTCGAATTTCTGCCTATCATTTGAAAACCTATAAATATAAGAACATAGGGCACTGTGCCCAGCTTCCGCCAAACTTGGAACATCTAGGTAGTTGGAGTCTCCTTTGTATATTATTTTTCTTGTATTTCTTTTTGTCGATTTAGTTTCAGCTTAACATTTTAGTTAGTATTTTCTTTGGATTTGAGCAGTGATCCGAGCTCAAGTTTCGAGCTAGGTTCATTGTAAAAATTTAGTTTTCATTGCTGTTTGATTTCAATGGAATTTGAAAATTTTTTGGAGTTCATTTATTTCACTTTGCTTGCAATTTTAGTGAATTTTCCTGATCAGTTAGTCACTGTTATTTGTAATCCAGCCAAAGCACCCGAGCTCTCGGGAAACGGATCGGTGTCAAGCATATTTTCTACGCAACTTACAAGAATGTCATAGTTAGAAATCTTGAATCTATTTAACTGGGTGTTGTTCTGAAATTATCTCTGCTTAATATTAGTAGCTTGTAAATTCCGTAAAAGAGCTATATCTACTTCCGATTTCCAGAGGTCCTCCTGAGTGACACAGATAGATTCCTCGAGAATATGAAGCGCCTACTGGGTGTGTTACTAATATTACGTGAACCATGAACTCGAAAGATTACTTTGATCGAATAATTTACTCCATGGTGTGAGGATTAGTCAGATGATCGAGCGTGCCTAGCGTGAGTGTGTAAAATAGGGTGGGAAACGCGACCTGTGCAGGCGTTAGCATACGCCAAGGCCGAAGCCGACGTAGTGTAGTGGTTAGTAAAGTGTCATTCCCTCGAAGAGAAGCGTGTTGATTACTGATTTAATGATTTCGACAATATTCGATTCAATCCTAAAGCGATCATTTATTTCAAAATTGTCGCAACAAAGCTAATGACAAAGCTCGTCACTTACAAATCAGCACATTTTTAAGCCCGTGGACGTAAAGCTGCAAATGCAAAACTCCACCTAAGGAAAGTTCTATTTACAAACCCGTATTTCGCACGCGGTAACAAACCTCTCGTCGCGAATGTCCATTTTGTCGTGACAGAGCTTAAGACAAAATGCTGAGCCTTTTTTTTAAGCCTTGAAAACTATTGTTTTGGACAATTTTCAAGCCCATTTCACCCGAGGATTATAAATACTCGTTTTTTTTAGGTTTTTAGGGCAACGGAGAGGTGGGAGAACACCATGGGGCTTCTCTAAAATCGTTTCATTTTCTTAGTTTTGCTGCAAATTTTGAATTTTAATAGATCTTAGAGTAGTTTTGTAATACCCCAAAATATACCCTAGCAGTTTTTGATATGTTTAGGGTATTATGTAAGCATAATTTGAATGTTTCGTGAGTTAAATGCGAAACATGGAAACGAGAGACCCGGAAATTTACAAGATTTAAGGACAAATATGTAATTGTCCAAAAGGGACTTAAAAGTCATAAGTTAACAAGATTGATGCCAAATAAATTTAATAAGTTAAGTGGGATTCAAGGCAATTGTGAGAAAAGATGGAATAGAAATAATAATGAGTTAAAGGGCTTAAGTGCAAAAATGAGAAAGTTAAAAGAAAAAAATGAGTTTTTGACTTGGCCAAACATGGCCTTAACAAACATGAATAAGAGAAGACCAAATTTGGTCTCCAAAAGAGAACCGTAGGAGAGAAGAGAAGGAGAGAAGAAGCAGGGAAGAGGAAGAGAAGTTGGGTGCCAAAGAGGAGAAGAAGAGGCCATGATAAAAGGTATGGAACTAACTTTGGGTATGGATTCTATTATGGATCATAAGGATTTTGTATGGGATTCTAGAAAAGTTTATGAGTTCCAAATTTAGGGTTTGTTAGGATTTCATCCTAACCAAAGATGTATTGAAATTAGGGTTGGTAAACCCCATATGGTATAAGATAGTTACAGAATCCTCTTTAAATTTGGATTCATGGTTAATTGAGAGAATTGAGTTAGGTTTGTGAACAAACCCTAACTAATCATCATATTTGGTTTGAGTATGGGTCATAACCTTATATTAGAATGGTTTTGGATAAATTCATGGAAAAGTTTTGAAGAAAGATAGGTAATGGAAAGACGAATTGAGTAAATTGAGATTATAAGATGAATTTGGTGTGGTTTTGAGGTAAGATATATAGAGTTGAATTGCAGAAAATATGGAAAAAGTGGTGTAAGTTTTCCACATTCGGGCAAATTTCGAGAACCTCGTACATAGTGCCCCTCGTTGTCTCGACTAGCCAGATCTAGCCATAACTTTCTCATTTATTATTCGATTTGAGTGATTCAAGTTTCTGGTTAAAAATAGACTTCATGAAAACCAAACATCCTTAACAGGGTACCTTAAAATTCGCCTGCCTCTAAGTGGCCCATAAATTCAACCTGCAAGCCATGTGCAAGCCACCGTCGCTTTGATCATAGAGTACCCTGGTTGAGCTTCGATCGAATTTGAGTTTCTAAGTAAGGTTCGATTTGGGTGATTCCAGTTGGAGGAGAACCATTAGCACCTTAGCTTTAAAGGAGTACAAAGAACCAGTGTCAAATATGGAGACTAGGCACTGGAAAATGAATATTACAAACTGTCCCTCGGGTAAAATCGGTAAACCGACTAGTTGATATGAAAATGTCATAACTTTAGTTTGGATGCTTCAATTGGAATGATTCCAATTTCTGAGGCAGTTAGATTCATAAAGGAATAAGAATAAATGAATGATGTGTGAATACATAGGACATCATACTGTGCAGCATATAAAAATGCCATATGGAATAAAGATGAAACATGAACATGAACACGCACGTGATAAGTAGAACTCGTATGGATTCGGGAGTTTGGTATGGATTCTTGTATGGAATTTGTAAGGATCCTGGTTTTATATAGAATATGTGGAGTTATAGATTTTGTACCTTGGTATACTAGTTTCTTCCTTCTTGATTTGTGGTTTTGGTTTTGAGTATGGAAATTAAGAATTTATGTATGGTTTGTAAGGATGGTTATGGGTTAGTGTGAATTTGTGGACTTTTATATGAAATCCCTCATTAAGCTAAGATTTGAGGTGTTAGAGAGTGAAATTACTTGTTAGGAGTATGGAAGTCTAGTTTTATTTTTTGTATGGAAAAGCATGGAAGCATATGCTTTAGTATGGAATGTTTGGTAAGGCTCATCATCATTTACACTTAAGAGTAGGATCGATACATTGAATGTTAGTTTAAAATACCTAGGAAGAGAAAAATGATGTGGGTTTGTTTTTAAATCTTGTTAGAAGACCCAATTATGAGCTATTTTCAGTTTCATGCTGATTCCTAGTAACCCACACCTTTGTTTGGTTGTTGAGAAAAGAAAAGAAATTTTGAATAGAGTTGTATCCTTATTGACATGGGGTATTTCATGATTGCAATATATTTGAGTTCCAGTACCAAAAGGAGCACTTCTATGGTTTGAGTTTTCATTCACTAGGTAAGTTAACCCAAGACCTGCTTGGTTGGATGGAATTGAGATTTTTTCCAAACATGCCATTTGTTTGATATACTGTAAAAGTGGTTTTGAAATGAACGAAATTCCATGGATTCTAAACTCTACAATCAACTCGGGGAATAGATTGGAACTTTCCAAAATAACCAAAAGGCGAATTTTGATTTAGGTGAGATTGAAGATCTATGTGAAATTACCATAAACTCCATTTTTGATGAATTTGGGTATAAAAGAACCCTACTTGGTATATTGGTTGTGTTTTGACTCGGGTTGGTTGGATTGTAGTCTCAATTGAGGAATATTTGTAATAAGAAAAATATTGGGGCTTTAGGAGATACTCCGGTCAAAATTTCCTTCTTCGTTAGGATTCCGCTAGTGTTCTTAGACTCTCCTATGGGAAGCCCTTGAGTCTAGAATCCATCCATATAGCTTGGATACAATATTGAGCTTTTACAAGAAGTCCAAAAATGACAAAGACATTACCGCCATTGTTGTTATCGCACTGTCGCAAGTCGGCCGATTTTTCTTCCCGACTTTGCAATGTGCATAACTCCTTCTCGTTAGACTCCGTTTGGGTGTTCTTGACTCTATGGAAAGCCCATTGAGTATAGAATCCATACATATAGAGATTGATATAATCTTGAGCTTTTAATAAGTCCGAAAATGACAAAAGACAGTGGCTGCTGCTGCTACTACAGTTGATGCAAGTTGCTGATTTTCTTCATGGCTTGCAATTTGCATAACTCCTTCGTTAGACTCCGCTTCGGTGTTCTCTCGACTCTATGGAAAGCCCATTGAGTCTAGAATCCATCCATATAGAGCTTGATACAATATTGAGCTTTTAATGAGTCCGAAAATGACAAAAGACAGTGGCTGCTGCTGCTACTACAGTTGATGCAAGTTGCTGATTTTCTTCATGGCTTGCAATTTGCATAACTCCTTCGTTAGGACTGGTTGGTGTTTCGACTCTACGCATGGTTCTTATCGAGTCTAGAATCCATCCATATAGAGCTGGATACAATCTTGAGCTTTTTAATGAGTCCGCTGAAAATGACAAAAGACGGTGGCTGCTGCTGTTGCTACAGGTGCTGCAATGTTGCTGATTTTCTTCATGGCTTGTAATTCTGCATAACTCATTCTGCTAGGACTATGGGTATTATTCTTGGATTCTATGGAAAGCTCATCGAGTCTAGAATATAACCATATTCTATTTAATGGCATTTGGTGCCCACATCTTGTCTGAAAATTGAATTGTTGTTTCGAGTGTACTAATCGCTTGGTTAAAGTTAATTAGAATACATGGTAAGAAAGGATGTAGATATGAACAAGAAATAGCAATATATGTAGATTTGATATGTAAAGGAGTATAGATAAGAAAAGTACCTACGGGTATCAAAGGAAGAGTCTCTATTCCTGCATTCTACTGAGATAGGGACAATCTGATAAAGCACAAGAAAACATACAAGTATAGAACGATATGTGATAAGTCATAAGATATGATAGTCCGATAAAGTACATGAAGATATAAGTTAACAAGATATGTTACAAGTAGAGGACATGATATGAATATAAGAGTATATGATATGAATATATGATTGTCATACATAAACGAATAGATGGAACATGATAGGAACACATGAATGAGTAAAAGCATACATGATAGAAATATAGAAAGTACATGAATAACTAAATCATGATAGAAACGCATAAAGGATATGATGCATAAAGGATATAAAGGGATATGAATAGATAAAGATATATATATATGAATATATGAATACAAGAGTGCATAGATGCATTCATGATATATGATAGTGATTACATATACATACGAAGACAACTAAATGATAGAAAAAGATATGAATATACGTATTGTAAAGAAATATGAGAACAACAATACGGTTAAGAAATATGTGCATAGGTATTATTGCGCACTTAAATAAATATCAAGTAGGTATATCTCACGTATACATGATAACAATAGTTATTCATGTAGATGAGATATGTACGTTAAAATGTAATAAAAATGATTGTCCGCTTAGAACCCGGTAGAGGGATAGATTGGCATGCCTTATTAAGGAAAAATAAGTCTCGCAAAGATACCGACCGCTTGGCCCCGTTATCATTACGCCAGTTCTTATAGATGGTCATTGTCTCGCATAATGATATCACAGCCATTGGGGTTCTTATAGCTGTCATTGTCTTCAAGACAATGATAACAGCGCCTTCGGCTCCTTTATAGACCACGCTTTCGCGACGCTGAGTACAGCGCCGCCCTTATAGTTTCCTTTATCCACTTCTAAGGTTTATGCATGAAACATAAAAACAAATTGATCTTGGTGAGAGTGACATGTGAAAAGATATTATATGATTCGAGAAGCATAGCACTGCCATGTGATGATAAGTTCTCAGAACATGAGATTATACGATCCGATATGATATATAAAAATGTGTATAAGAACAAATGATATGAAAGGTTAATATGAATACAGTATATAGAAAGTACAAAGTATAGTACACAAAAAGTATATGAACAAGTACAGTACATGAAAGGGAAAGTAATATGAAAAGTATAACAGGAAAACAATATATGAAAATAGTACATGAACGCGATATGAATACAAAGATATGATAACAAGAGCATGAAAATAAATACAACAACTGTATAGTATATAACCATGAAAGTAATATATGAATACGCTAATATGACATACACGTAATAGGATAAGTGTAATATGAACCATTAGAAAGAGAATAGATCAAATGATAAGTACTAGAATAAGAACAAATGATACGAAGTTATATGTCAAACGTCACATGATAGAAGTGTACGTTTATATGAAAAATGATAAGATAAGTGGGTATTTGTCGAGACGATCATAGTTATCGGGTCGCCCCCGTGATATAAGTTTCCCACTAAGCGCAGCTTAGCAACGGGTTTTTAATCCGTAGTACATGTAAGACAAGGATAGAGGACAGACATCCCCACATCACAGTAGCAAAGCCAATCAGAGATATGCTCACCGCATCGTTTCCTCAATCTCTCGTATTTTTGAATAGGTATAAGCTTTGTTTATTGGAGAAGTAACGGACTCTAAGTGTATAGAACATGAATACCACTATGGTGGTATGTGTATAATGTATATGTAAAAGAATTTTTTTATTATTACGTAAATTGTGCATATGAATGAGAAAACAGTACTGTGTGTCGCCCTCCGAGAAAGAAAAGGTTGAAGAGTCCCGGGTCTCCGAAGTGTGACACTTTCACTGACACCCCATCGGTGCCAGTCAGTGTCAAGCAAGTTTTATAGAAGATTTTTATTTCTATCAAGAGATTTCTTGCAGTTATATAACAAAGACTTATTAATCCCGTCTTATGGCAAAAATTATTCATTCCTAAGAAATGGTTGTGAAGTATTGGAAAAGAAAAACAATCAAATCTTAAAGAGGGTCAGATTTTAAAAGTAGCTATTTAGACCCATTTGTCCTGGAAAGGAATATGATGTGTTAGATAGTGAAATGTATAGTGTCTCGAGAAATCCAAGCTATACTACATTGCTCTTGGACAAATCAAGCATTCAACTCACAAATGTTGCACGTTCAAGGAAATGCAAACTGTTTTGTAAATAATTATCCCCATCCCTACGCTCTCTTCATACCTTTTAATTAAGTAGTTGTTTATTTAGTAGACGATTGGGTTTTAAATCAGTTTTTGTTTCAATTAAATTGATTTTATTCCACATCCTAATTGTCGCCTAAATAGTAAAGAGCCCTCACTCCAGGGTGATCAAATTCCACTAGAGAGAACCCTCCAATCCTCACAAGGTACGTTATCCGCATCTTTAGAGTCCACTTTATTACTGTATGACCGCACTTCGCGAAAGGGACGGGTGTCGGGTAATACTTTTCATTTTAGTTTTAGTATGCTTTACTTTTTTGTTTCAAATTAGTTTTTGAGTATTTACCACATTCACTCTCTTGGTCATATATTCATATATACAAAATTGGTCAATGCTTCGCACCGCTGCTGGGACTTTAGTTAGTCTTGGTCGCAAGCTGAAAATTAATCAACAAGTTTTTGGCCCCGTTGTCGGGGACTTTAGTTAGTCCTTGGTAGCCATGTCAGAAAATAGGTTAACACGTTTTTGGCGCCTTTGCCGGGGACTTTTGTTAGTCTTTGGTAATCGTGTCGAAAAATTAGTCAACAAGTTTTTGGCCTCGTTGTCGAGGACTTTAGTGAGTCCTTGGTAGCCGTGTTGGAAAATAGGTCAATAGGTGAAACCCTGGATAGCTCTGCCTACTGAGTTCTACTTTCTCGAACAATAGTTGGGTGGTACTAGCACGTTTCTTGTGTCGGGCTTCTCAATCATTCGGTGTCGGAATTGTACTCTGTTTATTTTGTTGGATTCCTGACCCTTTGAGGAAGATTTTGAAAAATTTTGAGAACTTCTCTCAACCGGCTGAATCACAAAAAACCGCCCAATTGATCGCAAATTTGCCTACAAGTTATGTTTTCCGAACACGCTAGGGTACTAGCATTGTTTGTGTTAAGTTCTCAAATATTCTGAGTCGAATTGTAATTCCGGGCTTATTTTCTTAGATTCCGAATTAAGTGTGAGGAAAGTTCTGACAAATTTTGAGAATCGCTTTGAACCTACCGAACCGATCGGGAAACCGACGGGCCGCCATTAAGTTATGTTTCTAACAACAATTAGCACCGACAGCTTGTGTCGGGCCTCACTGCTCGGCTGAGAACCGGCTTCCTCAACTGGCCGAACCTGGCCGGGAAACCCGATCGGCCCGATTCATTAAGTTTTGTTTTCCCACAGCGCTAGGGCACTCGACATCATTTTTGTGCTCGGCCTACTCATCTCGGAGTCGAACTATACACCCTCGCTTTATGGGATTCTACTATGAGGAAAGTTCCCGACAAATTTGAAATCGATCTCAAATCGACCAAATCTGGGCTGGAACCGGATCAGGCGGTTCATTAGGTTTTGTTTTCAAAAACAACAATTAGGGTGTTTTGCATTGTTTGGGTCAATTCTCACTCATTCGGAGTCAAAATTGTACTATGTTTGTTTTGTTGGATTCTTGACTTTGTGAGGAAGGTTCTAAAATTTTTTAGAATTGCTCAACCTGCTCAACTGGGATTGGGAACCGGATCGCCCATTATTGGGTTTGTAGGGGTAGTCTAATTTTAGTTTAATCGAGCCCATGACCTGCGGAGTCAAGCCCATTCACTCCATATCAAGGTGGGCTATGTTTAGGGTCCGAAAATGGGTTTAGTTCAAAGTTAATGTGGTTCCATTTTGGATTCATAAGAATTATAGTATTATTCATGAAGGTCAAGGTGGTTAGTTACACTATTAGTCTAGTGTTTTGTGGAGCCCGATTCCTCTTTGAGATGATTAGACGTGTTTGTATAGTCGTACAAGCTGTAGAATCAATGAGTGGTCAGATGAAATGTATGGTTTCTTCTTGCTTCCTTTGCTTTTGATATTTAATTTTAAGAGATTGTTGTATGCCTAAAATGGGCAACTAACCTTCCCTGCTGCTCGCTAAGGACCACAGGTAGCGTGCTTTAATGTCAGAAAAGTGAATTTCACATGGATGCTCGGGTGTTTATGTCATGCATGCTTCCTATGTTTGGCTTCGCTAACCTTGATGTACTATGCGGGTCAGTGGACCATAGTAATGCAATTTGCTCTTTTTGTCAGAAAGTGTTCTTAAGCATGTTGATACCAATTAGGTGGGTGTGATCCGTTGTATGTTTTTAGCATAAGAGATTATCCGATCTTCGACCCATATGCTCCCCACATACCCAATTCAATTAGTAGAGACCGAAGCTCGCCTGTAGGGGTGCTACCTCTTATGAGGTACCTTCCCGATAGGTTACCTAATCCCTAGACCCAGAATCTAGTTTTCGCAAACCGTTTTTTCCATACTGGAGTCATTGGGGTTTTTTTGTTCTTATTTGTTTTTCCCATTTATAAAATAAAAATAAAGGTAAGTGGCGACTCCAAAGAAAAACCGTTCCTCACTAGGGACGGACTTTCCAAAGCTCGAAAATCAATCCAATTTTTCTATTAATAGTGAGTTGTGCCAGCCTGTGGATCGAGTAGGGTCCACAAATTGGCAACTCCTCTGGGGATCGAACCCAGAATCTCTAGTTTCATAAGAGGGTCAAGCTTGAACTTTAGTCGGGTATATTGGAGCACATGGTTCATTAACCATTGCACACTCCTCAGCTACACAAATGACTGATGATCACTTACTTGGTTAGTATATGGCATACACTTGTGGTTTGTTTCTGCTTGTGTGTTCACCTGTTGGATTCTAGCATGCTTTCTCATGGTTGATTTGGTACCTAGCTATATGTTTCTAATTGGTCAGTTTGTGTGTGTATATTCTATGATAGGGCTTGCTCTTTGCGCATGACCGCTTGGTCGCATGACTACCCCTCTCTCGCATGATTTGATGGTCTCAGGTTCGTGGGGCGCCGCTTGTATCCCTCTGCTCTCGAATCAATAGTCTTGGTCGACATTCCTCATTGACGCTTGAATTCGGGAGTCATTCTAATTGTTTGCTCGACTGCCAGGAGTTTGGAGTTGGTCTAGGCGTAGGGCTATCGATGTTTGGGAGCACTATAGAGATGATGGATATCCAAACAATGAAGACCTGTATAGCCCTGAGTTGGATTTCATGGATACATGCGTGGCCAATGTGTCATTTTGATTGTTGGTTAGGATCTTAGATTACATATCCGGTCTGGGTATAGTCATCTAGCTTTTAGAACTTACCTTTCCTGTCGCCTGAGCTACATTACTCCTCGAGGTATCACCATGTCGATCCCGCGCCTCGCCTCGTGAAGCCATATATCAATTTGGTTTTTGCCATCACATGCCTAAGCTCATTCTCTAGAGGATTTTAGTCATACATTACCGGTTTGATTTCAAGATTGGATAGTCACTGGGACTCGATTATACCCTTTCTCCTTTTGAAGGATTGTTGATTGAGACCAACCTGGGTTCCCGAGGTCGATCTCTAAGGTGACTTTTGTGAGGATCGATCTCTGGCTACAAAGAAGTTAGAGCATATATCAGATCATAGAGATATGGACCCTTAGTACACCATCGTTGACCGCTGGCCGAGACACACTACCAAGGCATCTCTCCGGGATGCCATATTAGGACTAGGACAGAGGATTGATGGGCATCAGGTCCAACCATTGTCAATTTCGGGGAGCACCCCGCATGACTCTACTGCACCTCCACCACCACCACCACCATCATCTGGACCCATTGTACCGCAAGACTATATAGTTCTACCTCCACCACCACCTGTTCAATCAGCCCCACTGGTTAGAGCATTTGTACTGCACGGTCAAACTAAGACGACACCACATTCTGCAGTGGCCCCTGCACATATTATTGATGACACCTAAGCCCGTATCAATAAGATTGAGTAAAGGATCAAGTCTCTGCATGTTTATGATGGAGTTATAGGTTATGATGGATATGATGACCTTCCAAATGTAGCCTTTTGCCGCTTAAGTTCTCGCGATGCCGTAATTGAGAGGTACACCGGGATGTGGTTCCCCATATTCACTTGCGCTATAGCGCGTTACGCGCTGGCATGACCGGATAAGGCATAGATGATTATGTTATTCTCATCAATCGAAAGTAAAGGTCGCCGTACCGCTGGTTTGCCTCATATCGACCTTCGAGACGAGAGGACATGGGCTGATTTGGGACAAGAGTTTATTAGGATGATTTTCTTAATAACAGCGGGACTTATCCCTGAGGGAGTCGTGGAGGTCCTCGCGAGGCTCCATGAGTCGGCCTCACTTCATTTATCTTTCGCTGGAGGGAGAAGATAGCTACGTATTATAGATGTGCCCTCGTAGCGATCGACGCATGATTATGCGCAGCCTTAACCCCGATTTGCAGGCATCTCATGGGCTTTCCAATGCATTTGCACTGATCACCTGTCGCACTTCATGGCATCGAGAAGGCATAGCTAGATTACGGGCGCACTCTTCCTTCCGCATTCGTAAGGGAAGAAGTTCCGGTCGCCTAAATCATCGGATATTGGTGCTATTGGTACATCGAGCCACAGGTTTTCACGTTGGCCACAGACTCATAGACAGTCTGCAGATATTCCTTACCAAATGGTACAACAGATCAAGATAGAACCGCCACCGCTCCCTTTATAAATGATACAGGCTCACTTATCTACATCTCCCAATTACACAAGATATGCTACACAAGTACCTTAGAGGCCTCTCAGGGAGGCATCATCAGCAAGAGATAGAACCGCTTCATCGAGGATGGCTGGGGCAACAGATAGCTCGATGCCACTAAGCCAAGCATTTCAAAGATCGCGTGGCGGGGTTTGATCGCTTCCACCACCTAGTATCGGTAACCCAGCCAAGCTACTCTGCCTACCAAAAGTCGGCCGCTCAGCCAAACGAGCTGAGCTTGAGCCCACTTAGCTTGATAAATCTGCTCTACCATGCTCTGGCCATGTCGTTCGTCGCAATAAAATCGCCGGCCGCCGGACCCATCCGTCGCCTGAACTGGGGCTGGGCCACTGCCTCCCACGGCAGATCCCCGGGTCTCATCTGCGATCCCGACTCAGCACGACCGAGTGAAATGCCCAGTCATGTGGCAACCCGATATCCATGTAATGATCCCTCGCTTCCAGATCCAATGACATGGATGACAAATGCGTGAATCCCCTCACAGGCCAAGCATGAGGCGCCGGCTAACGGCAAGGCCAGAGCTCAAGCTTAACTCACGCCGTCACCGGGGGACTGCATCTAGATCTCTCAGATCTCAAGCCAGCGGATATGGTACCCACGATGGCCAAGGTGCTCTGGGCAGAATCTGCATGTTCCAAAGGGATAGCATGAAGAAGGTGCCGGCAAAGGGGACGTCGGGAAGTGACATGCAGATGTCGGGTATGACCCATCGGGTAATGACGGCCGATCCTGTACAAGAACCGACAAATATGAGGGTATTGGGCTCCTTGTAAAACTATGTATGGGCCGGTGGCCATGAGTTTAGACAAGGTTTGCCTATCTTCAGTAAAGATTGGAGGCAAATGCATCTTAATCTAATCGATATGATCAATTCGTACCGATGAACAAGGATCCAATCTCAAATCGGGGTACTGGGGCCCCTTTCGGGATACTCAGACGGGACTTAACTTTAGCGCATCTAGGTGCGTATGGGTAAAGGCATCATGGTGACGCGCGGTTTCATGGGGAGGAAATAAGGAGTCGATTCGGGATCGCTGTAATGTGACGGTAACGCCGGAGTGCCACCGCTACCATTGGTATGAAAAATTTGGGCCGACCTTGCCTCGACATGGTGGGCGCATTCGATCTCCAATCCCATAGCTGGTGAAGCTATGGGTCTTGAAATTAATCATGCGCAGCTGTAGTCGAGGGCGGTGGCCAACTTAACCATGTGCAGCGTATATTGCCAAATAGCTGTTACTAATGAGTTTCGCTGGCGATCTTGATATATTATTTCTTTATTTAGATAATTGATTAAACAAATCATGTTTCTTATTCAATGATTTCCCAGGTATCTTATTTCTTCACTCTGCAATTTCTACTTGTTTTAATTCTATTTCATAATTTTTCACAGAAGTCGCTCGCCAGCGGAATTCTCGCCAGAATCCATAAAGGGAAACAAATGTTAAAGGAGGTGGCTTTAACAACTTTAGCATCAATTGCTAAATCAACTAAGGTAAAACAAATCCCATAGAAAATTATTTCTTTAATTGATGTATTTGTTATCAGATTGATTACAAAAAGTTAAAAAGTATATGGACTGAGCTCGAGGATTGATTAAGCAATACAATCCTGTATAGCTCGTGATTTGGGGCTTGAGCTCGAGGTTAAGTCGAGCTTGTTCATATGGAAAACGAGCTCAATGAGCCTGGCCAAGCTTTTTTTTTTTTTTAAATCAAGCCTGCTTGAGCCTGATTCTTGGGTTGCTCAAAGCTCTGGGCCGGGCTCGAGCCGTCATAAATTAACAAGCTAGCTCGAAATGTTCAAATCTCGGCCGCCATTGCTATCAGCCCCTACCACCACCACATCCTACCCCACCGCAACGACCCGCAGAGCGCACCCTCCCACTCTCTGTGGCATTTCATCGAGAGCAAGCCATGATATGGGATAAACAGGCGACGCCGAGACACGCCAATTCATGACTTGACATCGTAAGGTCAAGTTGATTTAGGATGCCCGTAGTGAGGCCTACGTGACCTCTCCCACTCAAGACACTAGAGTTGTACCTCCACCCACGGTGGTGTACATCTCATTGAAGCTTCGAAGACGCAGATATTCATGATGGGATAGAGAGGCTCCACAACAAATCAGCTTATACACATACTAAATGCTCATATTTTAGTTGGATACACCTCGCCGCCATCCCTAGGTCATTCAAACTTATCCGTAGGAGGTTCCCAAACAAACTTCAATTTCACCCAGATACTCAGAGTTAATGTTCCGCCTACGACACCATGACATGTTCTCTTGAGGGAGGTCAATCTATTCATGTGGATGTTCGATTGTTACGCGTATGGAAGGCAGCTTAGCCCACCCGCTGATAGCCATTTGCTGGGGCCAGTAACGGGCCTAGAGAGGATGCTCAGAGAGCGGATGATGAGATTCTATGCCAATCAAGCACTATCGTGCCCGTGATATCCATCCGAGCCTGCCTCATCCATTACTCATAGAGTATTTATTGATCGTAGCACTTAGTCATATCAGAAAGGATATCATCACTACCTTAAGGTTTATTCACTTTCCGACAAATGAAAGAGCTACATGCATTGGCGCTTTCGATGATGATTTACACCGAGGGGTTAGATCATGTTCAACCCTTATTCATCGATAAGTTGTTTGTTCAAAGCTACAGTGTCAGTCTGGCTTTTGTTGTATTGCAATGGCTTCGCCTCGAACGTTTGTTACCATCGCCATCGTGACTCGATTTTCACTTGCTAATTTTGGGCCTTCTTCACAAACCGTCAGAGCTTATGATGGGACTTAGAGGACATTTATGGGCACACTCAGTACACATGTCATGATTAAAGGCCGATAACACTCCATATTATTTCAGTTTCGAGGATTCCGCCCATCCTTAACTCCGCTCGTCGCCCGATTCATAAGGCTGGAAGTTATACCATCTTCCCTTTCATCGGTTGAAGTTCATACATGAGGGGCGTATTATCACGATAATCCTCCGATAGACGTTGTTACTTCTTCTCGAGCCGTGTTATATATCGCCCATAGCGAGGATGACCTACATTTGATCTAGTTTACTCATGAGGTTCTCAAAGCCAGGTTAGTTTAGAGGATGACAACAGAGACTGGTGCCTATGTCTTTCGATCAACACAACAGACTTTGGTACTTAGTATGATGAGAGGGGCATGTCCCCATATGCCCAAGCTCGTCATCACCCGCGCTAGGCCACGGAAGCTACTTACAATTGATGATGACATACCCTGGCTGGCTGGGTTACACCCACGCAGGGCGATGCACGTCACATGGCGAGGTTGCACCTTGACAAGGTGAGGGCTCGCCCTGGCCCCGGGGGGTTCCATTCGACATCCCTCCGCCCGCATACCTTCTCACCGGGCCGACTACTTTATTAGAGGATCAGATCATGAACCCCGCACAAGGGGTACTAATCATGCTTTAGAGAAAAATGGGATCCAAGGCATCCAACAAGCTTTAGGATAGATTTGTTTTAGTTCTAAAGATCATCGAGGCACATGGTGCCGATAGCTGCAACTCTCTCTATCACCGGCCAAGCCAGTGTGTTCGATGTGTTTCCGATGGCGTCCTTGACTATGACCTATATATGGATTTAGGGGATGATACTGATGGAGTGACTCTTCCTGATACTTACATAGACGAAATGATGATCGGCATAGGCCGTATCCTTGATGCAGCCCCACACGAGCCTCATTCTGCTTTTGACATGTTTGGAGTTTCTGCTATTGATTTTGAGGATGTGACACTTTATGATGCCTGCGCTGATGCGATGGACATGATCGACACTGGCCACATTCTAGATGCGCAAATTTCACTGGCCCCCGTCATGATTTCTATGCTAGAGATAAATGATGATGATGGACTTGAGCTACACGATATTTTCTTATTCATAATATCAAGCTTTCAAGTGAGGAGCGTCCTCGACTCTCGTGGGACCCACCTCTTCTTTCTTTGACACTTATGTCCGGTTTGTCACCCGCTTTGATGATATTTATAATGATAATAGTGAAATGAGTATTTTCGAGTATTTGCTTATGTCATAGCATGTTCCTTTGATTACACCATCAACACCCACAACACATATATATGATATTGATGATGCGGAGACACGATGACCTACCGGGCGGCCGCCAGTGGTGTGATTCTCGGTACAGCGACGTAGAAAGCTACACCCATTATTGGTAAAGCAATGTAGTCGATAGATTGGGACACCGTGATCAAACTCCAGCAGAGACTGTGTATCGCTCTTCCTATCTCTCGTGAGAGAGTAGATCGACGGACCGCCAGTCAAACTCGATGTATTTCCTGCGATGGTCATATGATGACATGCCGGCCTCAATTTATACAACATCACTCCGCCCATTCTATCACATGCTAGGCCAATTAAGTAGAAATTGAGAAGACTGCACCCTCAATGGAGTTTGCAGGTTAAGGAAGAAATTTAAGCAACTTAAGTAAGTTGGATTCTTGTCGGTCAGTATCCCGAGTAGCTAGCTAATGTCATTCCTCGTTCCCAAAAAGGATGGCAAGGTTAGAGTTTGTGTGTGTACTTTCGTGATCCGAACAAAGCCACTCTAAGGATGATTTTCTTCTTCTTCCTCCCACACATTGATATGTTGGCTGACAAAGAATGCGGGACACATTCGATGCTGTCTTCTTCATGGATGGATTTTCTGGGTATAATCAGATTATGATGGCTCTGGGGAGGATATGGAGAAGACTTTTTCATTGCTGGTTGGTACTTAATACTACTCTGTTATGCCATTTGGGTCAAGAATGCAGGAGTTCACTTATCGTAGAGTCGCTGTACTACTGCTCCATGATATGATGGCTAGAGATGTCGAGGTATATGTGGACTACATGATAGTGAAGTACCGAGAGACGTATGCATCACTCTTAGCATCCCATGTAGGTTCTTGAGAGGACTCCTGCCTGTGCTACAAGGTGTTAAAACCCCAAGAAGTGCACCTTTAGGGTAACTTCTGTGAAATTGTCAGGGACACACAAACAAGGAGCTGGCATAGAGGTTAATCCTTAAAAGATCGTAGCCTACTTAACACATGCCCGCCCGAGGACTGAGAGAGAGATCAAAGGCTTTCTAGGAAAATTACAGTATACCAACCGTTTCATTACTAAGCTAACAGACATATGTGAGCCTATCTTCCGTCTTCTGAGGAAGAACTAGCCTACAGTTTGGAATGATGATTGCCAACGTGCTTTTGAGAAGATTAAGGAGTGTCTCCTTTCTCCTCCAGTTTTAGTGCCTCCTATACCAGGGCACCCTTTGCTTATATTTTCGCTTTAAACACAATTGGGATGCATGCTACGCCGATGATTCGAGGAATGAGCTAGCCATCTATTATCTGAGTAAGAGGATGCTAGAATATGAGTACATATACATTATGATTGAGCGCCTCTGTTTGGCATTAGTTTTGGCCACCAGGAGACTGAGACATTATGTGACAGAGTATTCCATACTTTTGGTCTCAATGATCAGATCCGCTAAGTATGTTCGATAGGCCTGCTCGACTCTAGTTCATGAGATGGTTAGTACTGTTGATAGAGTTTGATATTCAGTATGTCACACATAAATCAATAAAGGGAAGCGTTGTTGCAGATCATCTGGCTTCTTTGCCTGTATTTGATGACATACCTATTGACGATGATTTCCCTGATGAGCAAATTGTCGCAACTAATATTGCAGATGGATTCGCTGTACTTGATGGTGCCGCCAATCGATCAAGTTTAGCATTGGTATCCTATTGATATCACCTCGGGTTGATCATATTCCCGAGATAGGTCAATTGACATTCTCTAATCATCATCAGTTGTGAATAATATAGTTGAGTATGGGGAGGCTTGTTATAGGCTAGAGAGCACTTGATCTTGGAGTTAGACAGTTAGAGATCCTCGGGGATTCCAACTTGGTTATTCAACAGACTCAAGGTATTTAGAGGACTCGAGATGAGAAGCTAAAGCCTTACCATGCTTACTTGGATTTGTTGGTTTATAGGTTTGATGAGTTGAGATATATACATATGCCCAGAGCAGAGAATCAGTTTGCTGATGCTTTAGCCACCTTGGCTTCTATAATTGAGATTCCTGCGGGAGTGACTATGCGACCATTGTTGATCGAGACTAGGTCTGCACCAACTTACTATTGTTTGATTGGAGATATTGAGGATCAAGATGAGCTACCATGGTACCATGATATATATCAGTTTTGTCATGCGATGCTTACCTAGAGTCAGCCTCGACCAAGGATAAGAGAGCATTAAGACATTTGGCAGCTAGATTTGTTGTTTTTGGGATGCATTATATAGGAGATCGCCCGATGGCATGTTGTTATTATGTCTAGACCGTGCCTCTACTGATCGAGTGATGAGAGAGGTTCATGCAGGAGTCTATGGCCCGCACATGGGAGGTCATATGCTAGCGCGTAAGATCATGAGGACTGGCTACTTTTAGTTGACCATGGAGACGAATTGTTGTCGGTTGTGAGAGATGTCAGAGTGTCGGATGCCACGAGACTTGATACACGTGCTGTAGTGTAAATTATTGATATTATTGGGAAGATCTCGCCTAAGTCTTCTAATAGGCATGAGTACATTTTAGTTGTCATTGACTTTTCAACAAGTGGGTGGAAGCTGCTTCCTATGCTAGATTGACAACGGCTAGGGTGGCCAAATTCATCAGATTGCACATTATTTGCCGATATAAGGTCCCTCACGAGTTGATTTTTGATAGAGGGGTGCATTTTAGGGGCGAGGTGGACACGTTGATTCAGGAGTATGGCATTCAGCATCACAGATCGTCTGCGTATAGACCACAAACTAATGGGGCAGTTGAGGCCGCGAATAAGAATATCAAGAGGATTTTGAGAAAGATGGTCGAGACTTCTCGGGATTGGTCAGAGAAGCTCCCTTTCGCATTGTGGGCTTATCGTACATCTTTTCATACCTCTACTAGAGCTACCCCGTATTCTTCGGTGTATGGTATGGAGGCAGTGCTACCTGTTGAGATTGAGATGGGATCTTTGAGAGTAGCACTAGAGAAGCAGATATCCGAGGCCGAGTAGACCTAGTCTTATTATGATAAGCTTAGCCTTTTGAATGAGAAGAGATTGAGGGCAACAGATCATGTTCAGGCCTATCAGAGGAAGATGACCCAAGCATTTCAAGCCTAGGAAGTTTAAAAAAGGTGACCTAGTCTTGAAAGTCCTAAGGGGATTGATCAGTGACCCTAGAGGCAAGTTTAGACCGGCTTGGAGTGGGCCGTATGTTATTCGAGACTTGACTGAGAGGGACGACGGCTTACAGGACTGGGCGAATCAGTTCACATAGCCGATCAGCGTGGATCGGTGAAAGTTTTTGCATGGATGGGTGGCCATCACTTCGAGTATCCATATTCCCTATTGCACACTCATACATTGATATATCCTATTGCTAGCCCTTTGAGCCTCATGCGGTTTATTATGGCCTTTTTTTTTCATTGACCTTATACCTTTTGGCACGGAGTTGGGGCACGCCTGATAAGCTTTAATATTTATTAATTGGTTGTGAGCATTGTGTCATTTTTCGTTTGTTCTTTCTTGCATCATTACCTGTTTCTTTTCTTCTCCATTTTACATTTTCACTTTGCTTGCCTTTGAGTTTTGTTTCTATCATCTTGTTTCTTTTCATTTTTATTTTCCCTTGCATGATGATGACACGCTCATGTCCCGGAGCTATAGGTTAGGCTGGTCACACCTTTTGTTCCACCCTTAAGGTTTGATCCAGGAGTCTTATTTTGAGGGAACCATTTGGGTTTGGGATTTGAGGTTCATTAGTTAGATGGTTCTAGTGTGGCATTCATCTTACTTTGTTGGATGTTCAGCGCAAAAAAAAAAAAAAAAAAGAATGAAGAAAAAAAAACAAAAAAAAAAGAGTTACACTCATTCGGTATTCACTTCATTGGTATCTGGGATTAGTGTGGTTTGCCGGCTGTATTATGGCTTGATCATCAAAGGTCATTTTGGATTGAGGGACTTATTTTTCTTCTGAAAGGCAGGTGAGAGCATCGTATGATCCTTTTCTCACCATGGATCTGGGCAACACATTGGGAGCAAGGATTGAAATTTCGGATATATCGGCCGATATATCGGCGATATATCGGATATCGGGCCCACTCGAAACGATTTTTGATACAGAAAATTGTTTAGGAAAATCGTGAAAAAACCGGGAAATACTCGGCGATATTTCGCCGATATCGATATCGGACGAAATTTGTGGCGAATTTCGGTAGAAGTAAGTGCCTTGCGCGTGGTGGTTACCTGGCTTGAAATATCGGGAGATATATCGGAAATATCGGTAAAATATCGGAGATATATCGGAAATATCGGTAAAATATCGGAGATATATCGGTAAAATATCGGAGATATATCGGGATATATCGGAAATATATCAAAATGACCATATTTGCACCAAAATTAAATCCAACGGCTATAATTAAATTACAAATATATTTTGACCATCCAACGGTTATTTTGACCCAAAAAAAAATCTATAAATACCTCTAAATCATTCAATTTGATCACAAAATTCTCTCTACCAATATCCAATCTTCATTTCACTCCAAAAAAATTTCTTTGTGATATCTCTTAAATAACTATATATTAGTTTAATATTTTAAATTAGTTAATTTAGTAATAATATATTAATAAATTAACATTTCATGTTCGTTAATTTTTAAAATCAAGTTATATATTAGTTAATATCGTGTATGCATATAAATTTATAGTATTATATGATTTCATATTTTAAATTAGTTAATTTAGTAATAATATATTAATAAATTAATTTTTCATGATAGATTAATATTTAGCTTAGTATGGATGAACCCCGAATTTCCTATCCATAGAAAGTTGTAGATACAAGTCAAGACATTTATTAAATGAGAATGTTGATCTTATAATCGATATTATCGAGCATATGTCTTGGTATGAGTATTGTCTTTCTGGAAATTTATTTATCCGTGAATGTTGCAATTGAGTCACATCAATCTTCATTTGATTTTAAAAATCATTGCAATGTATATATTTGATTATTAATGTCATTTTTACACATTTTTTTTATGAATTTCAAAGTATTTTTGTTAATTTTCGATATATCGATATTCATAAAAAAATATCCACCGATATATCTCCGATATATCCGATATATCCATAAAATGCAAGTACCGATATATCCATCGAAACCGATATTTCCAACCTTGATTGGGAGTGAGGTTTGGGTTTGGGTTTCTTTGGTATCCTAGATCATTATCTACATCACCATTCCCATCTTATGGTGACTTGCCTCAATTTGGCATCCTCGGGATGAGTGGTTCGTCATCATCACACAATGCTATACTTGTATCCCACGTTGTTTCCCTACTTTCTTCTACATCCCTTTTCATTTTCTTCTATCCTCATTGATCGTCGTCTCGCATCATGAACAACGTGTCTTTTAGTGTACATCACCTTTTTCTTGGCATTGTTCACTTATGTGTTGGTCGAGTCACTTTGCTCACATGATTCTCCGACATTTGGCATTGCGCACACAAGGGTTTGGCAATATCTATTGGGTATTTGGGCCTTTGTTTCCCATCATTTCATTCACCTTTCACCCCTGGCCTACATTACAGTTCGAGTCATAAGACCACCCTAAGGCCATGAGATCTCGTGTTTGCTTCAACGCATTTTATATGGATAGGTTTACGTCACGATTAGTACGGAATGTTGTGAGTCTCCTTCTTAGAGATATCGAGGGTCACATATTGCCTTTCCATTCAGTTGCCTCGGAGTCCATGATCAAATCACGGATGATACAAAGAGTTGGGGCCAGATTGATGGCACCTTAACCCAATCTTTGACATGTTCCCACTAGGGCATACCCCATCCTTTCATCTTTGGCTTTAGCTCTTACATGTACAGGCTGGTCCATTTAGCTAAGGCGTTTGGGCATTAGAGTTTAAGTAAGCCCCGTAGCAACTTGGTTTCTTCATACAATAGAACGCTTTTGAGAGTTGGCCAGGGATCAGATTCATGGTATTCATTGACCCAGCAAGGATGTGCATATTGGGGCATTCCCCATTCATTGTCTTATTTGGTCACGTAGACGATTAGGTTTTCAATGATGTATTTCAAGGTTTTCATCGAGATATTTGAGTTTCAGATGTACATACAAGGGCATACCCCCTATCAGTTGTTGGAAGATATTGGATGTTATGGATTAGTGAGGAGGGATTTTCCACAAGAATGAATGTTTGTAATATTTCAAGCTTTGTGACTTTGACTTTATGTGCAGTGGTGGGTTTCTAACATGGTATTGATGCCTTAGACTAGGGCATAGCCCTTTCTTTGGGCTTTTAGACACGTTCCGTTTCGGGTTCTTCGGCATTGTGCTTAGATTTGATCCCTTCCTTTTGTTTCAGGATCTCCGGCATCATGCCCAGATTCGATCCCTTCCTTTTTTTTTCAGGTTCTTCGACATCGCGCCTGGATTCAATCCCTTCCTTTTATGTCGGGTTCTCCGGAATCGCACTCGGATTTGATCCCTTCCTTTTGTGTCGGGTTCTCCGGCATTGCACCCTAATTCGATCCCTTCCCTTTTCATTTCAGGTTCTCCGGCATCGTGCTTGGATTTGATTCCTTCCTTTTGTTTTGGGTTCTCCGACATCGTGCTTGGATTCGATCCCTTCTTTTTGTTTCGAGTTCTCCGACATTGTGCCCAGATTTGATCCCTTCTTTTTACTTCAGGTTGTCCGACATCATGCCCGAATTTCATTATCTTTTCCGACATCGTGTCTGGATCACTCATCTTCCCAAGCATTGTGCTCGGGTTGCTCTTAGTCTTCCAATCGTGGCAACTCAGTTATGTTAGCCTTCGGTACTGGGTAAGGGGACAAAATTGTTGGTCATTTGGGTTCTTCACTCGAGTTCATTTCACTCTTGCATCGATTGCACTTTGCACCCACGATTCACTCGTTCATTCACTCTACTAAAGAGGGGCATATTTGTAGACCTTCAGTTTTATCCCTCAATGCTTGCATTTATCCTATGGGTGTCACACTCACCCATCATTCTCACCTTTTAAGCTTGTAATGGAGTCTCGAACCTCGAACATGTACACCCTGGATCAGTAGCCAACTAGAATGGTGAATCAGAGACTGAGTTAGGAGCACAAGACTATATCTTTTGCTTGGGACTCTTTACCTTTATCAGAGACATTGTTGGTATGTCAAGTCTTATAACTGTATCAACATATCATATACAAAAATACAAAATAAAACTACCACCGTAGTGGTGTTTACAGTGTCGTATACATACAGTTCTGAGTCCCATTTACATATACAAAACTACACATTACATTTACATGATTAGAGCGCGGAACCTACGGTAGTAGACCCTGCTCGTGTCTTTGCCAGCGAGAATGGAAGATCACTTGTCTCATGTACATGCCTGCGGATTGAAAAGCTAGTGCTAAGCTTTACGCTTAGTAGGAAACATTAATTGTATAACACCGAAATATACCCTAAGCGGTTCGAGACTTGTTTAGGGTATATTATAACTAAATGAAAATTTTGAAATAAAAATGAGAGGCAAGATTAATAATAAAGCTGAGGGTAATGCATAATTTACACTTGAGAATATGAGAGGCATAAATCAATAAGATTATATGTAATTATGGGATTTGAGAAAGATGAGGGTTAGATTAGAATATGACATAAATTACTTTGCAAAAGCAGGAGTTCAAGGACTTAAAGCAAATAAGAAAAGAACCCTAAAAATGGGTTTTGTTGCCACTTCAAAACATGGCATAACAAACAATGGATTTAAGACCAAAAATTGAGTCTCATTTGGGGAGAGAAATCGTAGAGAGAAGGGAAAAAGAAAGAGAGGAAGAAGATGGAGGAGCGAGATCAAGGCCAAACAAGGTATGGGGACTATATGGTTTTGTGTGAAACTACTTTGAGTATGGATTTTGTATGGATCACATGGAATTTTAAGGCTTTGTACGGTTAATATCTTGTCTCTAAATCTAGGGTTTGATAGAATTGCATCCTAACCTTAGGTTTCTTGAAATTAAGGTTGGTTAAACCCACAAGGAACAAGATAAGTATGGAATCCTCCATTTTGTTTGGATTCATGGACAAATGGAAGGAAGTAAGGAGTTGGGTTAAGAACCAGGCCTAACAAATCTTAGTTCTTGGTTTGTATATGGGTCATAACCCATATTAGAATGGTTTTGAGTAATTCATGATAGGTTTTGAACTGAATGAAATGAAAGAGGAATTGGGCCAGAAAAGAGATTCAAGGTGAATTGGAAATGGTTTAGATGTGTGTTTGAAGTGGGTGATTTTGATATCAAAACTATGGAAAAATGGGAGAAAATGCACATTCAGGACATTTTGGTCATGGCAACCGCAGTACACCTTAGAAAGTGTCTTGTTTTACCCTTCAGCCCCGAATGTCTGGGGTACACATTAGGTGCCACGGTACACCACTGTGCCTTTCAGTTTCGACCAGTTTTCGTATTTTGGTAATAACTTCCTCATTTCTTATCCGATTTGAGTGATTCAAGTGGAAAATTAAAATAGACTTCAAGTAGAATCAAACATAAAGAAATAGATATCGTCAAATTCTGACTCTAGTAGCCCCGAAAATTCACTTTCAGTGGGCCGTGTTCAGTCCAAATTCTGCATCTGATTGAACATAGAGTGATCAGTTGTTTGGACGTATCTTGAGTTCCGGTGCTCTGAATTGGGTGATTCCAGTCGGAATAGAACCCTTAGCACCTTAGCTTTAAATGAGTACAAAGACCTTGTGTCAAATATGAAGTTAATACCCCAGAAAAATGAGTAAATTGGAATGATTCCAATTATTAAGTAAAGTAGATTCATAGAGGAACAAGAAAACATGAATATGATATGAAACATGGAAACAAAATGAAATATGAACATGAACATGAACATGAACATAAAAGTAATTGAAAAGTATATGAAAAGGTTATGTATATGCAGCATTATATGATATGATAGGTATAAGTCATAAGATATAATACGATATGATAGGATATGTCATAAGATATGATAGTCATACATGAATGATAGGCACATATGAATATAAGATTATATGATGTGAACATATGATTGTCATACACAAACGAATAGATGGAACATGATAGAAATATAGAAGTATATGAATAGATAAAGACATGACGAATATGTAAATGTGTAGATATATGATGAGCATACCGAGAATAAGTGGAACATCTTTAGGAACACATGATATAAAGGCATAAATGATAAAACCGATAGAGATAAGCAAAGATGACAAAGAAACATGAATGAGAACATGTACATAAATGATATAAAGAGATATGAATATGAAAGCTATATATGAATATATGAATACAAGGGTGCATAGATGCATTCATGATATATGATAGACAAAACTAAATGATGAAAAGAATATGAATATATGTATTATAGAGATATATGAGAACCGTATTATGAAACTACGGATATGAGGAAGCGAATCACGAGTAAAGTAATGATGAACCATATTGCATGGCGATCATGATAACGTGAGTTATTCATGCTTATGAAATATATCGAGAAAATGATATAAGAAAAATATCTGGATTATCCTTAGGACACAGTAGAGGATAGATAGGCATGCCTATAGGGAAGATATAGTTCTTCTTGACATATTCTTGAAGCGAATATCGAGGCCCGTTTGGAGTGATGACATAGATCCGTTTAGTCGGTGGCCCGCGAGAGTCACTGCAATAGACGAAATTACTATCTCGTACGGTGATAGTACTAGCCCGGATTACACATGAGCGAAATCAGCATCTCGTACGATTGATAGTACCTTCGGTACACCGCAGGACGAGATCAACGTCTGCGTCACGGTGATGAAATACCCAGCCAGTACACAGGTTATTTCCGTGTCCCAGCTCTTAAGGTATTTGCAGGCATGAATATAAAAGAAAAAGAAAAGTAGACACAAAGGAAATGCATATGATATGATATGATATGAGAAGCATAGCCTTGCTATGCGATTGAAAGTATAGACAGTTACAAGAATAAGAAGTACAGTATAACTTGCTATGAAAATAAGTATATAAACATAAGAAAATTACAGAAAGTATACAAAAGCACAAAGTATATGATAGATAGAATAAGAACATACAAATGTATATGAAGTATACGATAGTACAAATATGAAAATGAAGAATAAAAAGTATAGCATGGGCGTATAGCCATTACATAAAATAAGACATGATATATACACGATCTAAAAATGATATAAGTATTAGTACCACATAGAATGATAAATCATAGAAACTAGGAAAGATGAAAAGATATAGACTAGAGACATGATATACAACACGAAAAAGAATAGAATATTGAAAAGACATATGACAAGCGTGAAAGATAGACACATGATAAGTATAGAATATGTAAAGTATAGAAATAGGAATCTGAAGAGTATAAATAAAGGAGATGCTAAAGACATAGAACATGTAATAGAAAAAGATTGACATGCAATAGGAATATAAGATGATAAGGAATTAAAGTTATATAAATATGTATAGATAGATAATATGCATATGTATAAGCTTGTGACAGTCGCCATTGGTGGTTGTCCATGCTTATGTTCCCACTAACGTAAAAAGCAGCACGGGTGTTCAATCCGTGTAGGTACCGAAAGAGGAGGCTGAAGGACGGGGACATTCCACATCGGCAAAGCGGGCCGACTTCGGAGATAGGTGCTTACCCATTATCATAATCTACGATGTTTTGTAATAGAAATTGTATTTGTATAAGTAAAAGGGACTTTGTATATATGTGTATAGATTGTGAAGGACACCACTCCGGTGGTAGTTCTTTTGTATATGTAAAATGATTTTTGTTATTACGAGAAATTGTTGTATACCGCAGTACCCGGTACCGCTACGAGAGAGCAATTCGATGAGAGTCCCGAGTAAAGTATAGTATATATTATATAGATAGTATCCCGCGCCCTAGGACCCGGTTCGGATCAAAAGCCCAGCAGGTCGGACCAGGGATCGGGGCATGGCCAGATATACATATACACGGTTATAGTAGCGTATATGATAATAGATATCAGAATTTGTATGCATTCATATAAGGAACTGATACAATTACTTATGTTTCTAACAGACTTATGCTTATTCGGATCTCCCATATGACTCATACTTGTACTTATAGCAACTTTATGCTGGTTCAGATCTCCCGTAGGAGTTACAAAGCTTATTCTTATTCAGAAGTACCCGTAGGTACTACAGATCAGAACGATACACACTTGTTTACTCGTATTCCTCATTCAGATTATTCTCATATAACTATGAGAATACCTAGACCAGTAATAATAAATGAGTAAGACCGCGGCTAATAAGTACCGAAGAAGATCATGCGATCTTGGAAGTGTCGTAGCCTGTGAAGTGTCGAGAGAAGCAACGAGCGAGCTAGCAGAGTAGCACTAATCGGGAATCTGGAAGTACTAAGCGAGCGTGTACGCCCATGTAACGAAGTGTGAGTCTCATTTCATACCTGGTCTTAGACATTCCTACGATTATATGTATTATGAACTTCCTAGCTTATTATAGGGCATGAAGTTTGCCCCCACTAGAACTTCAGCGAGAGGCTGACGAAGCTTACGTAGAAGCGTAAGTCTGAGGCATTTTCATAATTTCTTCATATCTATACTCGGTATGCGAATTATAAGCAATTATGCAAAATACAAGCGGGGCTACGAGGAACCGGTGGTACGTACACACTACTGTTTGGTACGATGCCAGAATGGAGTTTTGGAGAGTGAGATGCAGGGTACCACTTTGGATGAGTAGGTACCGGTTCTTTCTGCATAAAGTGATGCCGGTACCACCCTTTGTTTGGTAGGTACGGGGTGCGATCTGCCGAAATGGCGAATTCACCATTTTCCTTCATTTTCTTCCATAAATTCTCTTCCATTCCAATTTTCATCAAAAACCAGCATGGAATCCCTCGAACAACTCCATAAACACTTTTAATTAGCCAAAGAATCCAAGGATTCATGCAAAGTTCACCAAACTTTACACAACCATACATATGAAGGATTCCATATCTAGTGATATCAGCTAAGTTTTCAACCCAACCAGCTAAATCTAGAGTTAGGATGTATTCCTAACAAAACCTAGAAAAGGGAACAAAACTAATCTCGAAAAACCTAATAATCCATACCTAAGTAGTTTTTATGCAAAAAATCATGCTAGAATCCATCTGAACTTTAAATTTCCATACTCAAATTCCATAGATCCATACCTTTGCTTTGCTTCTCCTTCTTCCTCCTCTTCCTCTTCTTCCCGTATGATCTCTTGTTTGGAGACCAAAAATGAGTTATTTTGGGTCTCCCTCCCCTTTTTATAGTTAAAGTTTATGTTATTTACCTTTTAGTCCTCCCTCATTCCATTAATTGCACTATACTTTATGTTATTTCCACTTTGGCCTCCAATCTTATAAACTTATGACTTTTATGCCCCTTTTTGACAAATTACAATTTTGTCCTTAAATCTTGTACAATTTCCGGGTTTCTCAATTTCCATTTTCGCATTTAATTCTGAAAATTCAATTTATCTACAAAATACCCCCGAACATGTTGAAAACAACTAGGGTATATTTCGAGTGTTACAAGCGACTGTATGTAGTCCCATTGAGTGCGTATGTAGTTCACTTCGGAGTGTCATCATGGCTTCTTTTTTTAGTTATTGGCATCGTGCCATAGGAAGCAAGTGGGCCCCCGAGGTTTTAACTCAATCGGAGTTTATTGGAGTATGTCGAATTAGGAGCACTTGGGCTTGTTTCGATCATATCTCCCTCATTCGAATTCAAAATTATGCACCGTTTTTATTTTTATTTTTATTGGACTCCTTATTCTTCAAGGAATATTTCCTCAATCAGATTTTTTCTTAATCAGATCGATCAGTTGGGAACTGTACAGTTAGTTCATCGGGCCAGCTTGCGTGGAACACTATTTTTGTTGATTTTGGGGTCCAAATCCTACTTGGTTCGGGCCCATAAGCCCCAAATAAGTCCTAGGCATGGGTTGGGTCTAGTTTTAGGCCATGTTATGGGTTTCTTGCAACCCACCTTGGGTCCACTTGGATACTTGGTGGTTAAGGAAAGAAGTAAATGTGGCCAACTATGGACCTTGGGAATAGAGGAGTGTTTATGGAGCGAGGGTCAGGGCGGTGGGAGGATTCTTTGGGATTTGAGTGCACAAAATGGAGTGAGTTCAATTAGAAAATAAGGAAGAAATAAGAACAAAAAATGTGAAGGAGAAGAAAAAAAGAAGGAAGGAAAAGAAGATAGGAGAAAGAAAGAAAAAGAGAGAGAGATTCTCTAGATCCGGGTGGGCGTGGTCTCTCTTATTTTGAAGGGGATTTCCTACAGATTTGAAGGAGTGGATACCTAGATTTGGAAGTATAGAAAGAAAGAAAGAAAGGGGTGGGGGGGGGATAGTGGATCCTCTGGTCACGAAAGTGGTATACTTCTCCCGTTTTCTTTTGTGCTTGTCTTTGCCTTTGATGTTTGCAGCCTCGTTTTATAGCACTAGGCATCGTTTGTGTCAGTTCTCAGTCATTCGAAGTTGGAATTGTACTTGTTTTATTTTATTAGATTCCTGACTCTGTGAAAAAGATTCTAAAATTTTGAAGCGCACCTCCAGCCAGTGGTAGGTTAGGAAACAGGATCAACCGTTTCATTATGTTTGATTTTCCAGAACAACAGTTAGGGTACTAGGCATTGTTTGTGTCAGTTCTAAGTCATTCGGTGTCATAATTGTACTCTGTTTGTTTAGTTGGATTCTTGACTCTATGAGAAATATTCTTAAAAATTTTGAGAACTACTCTCAACCAGCTGAACCGGTTGGGAAACCAGATCAGTCGGTTCATTAAGTTCTATTTTCCGGAATAGCAGTTAGGGTACTAGGCATCATTTGTGTTAGTTCTTAGTCATTTGGGGTCGGAATTGTACTCCATTTGTTTTTTTGGATTCCTTATTATGTGAGGAAAGTTTTGAAAATTTTTAAAGAACTGCTCTCAATCGGCTAAATAGGTTGGGAAACCAGATCATTCGATTCATTAAGTTATGTTATCCGGAACAGCAGTTAGGGCACTCGACATCATTTGTGTCAGTTCTCACTCGTTCAGAGTCAGAATTGTACACCCTTTATTTTGTGGGTTCCTTACTATGTGAGGAAAGTTCTAAAAATTTTTGAGATCTGCTCTCAACTGGCTAAACCAGTTGGGGAATCGGATCAGCCGGTTCATTAAGTTCTGTTTTCATAAATAGAAGTTAGGGTACTTTGCATTGTTTTGGTAAGTTCTTACTCATTCGGAGTCGGAATTGCACTCTATTTATTTTTTTGGATTTCTGACTCTATGAGGAAAGTTGTGAAAAATTTTCAGAATTGTTCTCAACCAGCTCAACCGATTGGGGAACTGGATCATCCAGTTTGCCGGGTTTTGTAGGGGTAGTCTAATTTCAGTTTAATTGGAGCCCATGACCTTTGTGAGTCAAGCCCATTCATTCCAAATCAGTGTAGGGCTATGTTTAGGATCTAAAATGGGGTTTAGTTCAGGTTAATGTGGTTCCATTTTGGATTCGTAAGAATTAGGGTCTATGCGGGTCAAAGGGTGGTTAGTTAAGCACTAGTAGTCTAGTGTTTTGTCGAGCCCGATTCTTTAAGATGAATAGACGTGTTTGTATAGCTGCACAAGTGTTGTAGCATCAATGAGTGGCTGAGATGCAATGTAGGATTTCTCTTGGCTTCCTTTGCTTTTGATATTTAATTTTGAAAGATTGTTGTATGCCCGAAATGTGCGACTAACCTTCCCCTATAGCGCTTGGCTAGGGACCACAGGTATGTACTTTAATTTTGGGTAGTGAATTTCACATGGATGCTTGGTGTTTGAGTGTCATGCATGCTTCCTATGTTTGTGGGTACAACGCTGATGTAGCGCGTGGCCCGGGGACCCGCAGTGGCGCCATTTGCTATTTTGGTTGAGTGTTCTTAAGCATGTTAGATACCAATTAGGTGGGTGTGATTCAAGTTGTATGTTTAGCATAAGAGATTATCTGATCTTTGAGCCATATGCTCCCACATACCCAATTCGCTAGTAGAGACCGAGTTAGAGCCTGGAAAGTCTTCGCCTCATGAGGTACCTTCCTGATAGGTAACCTGATCCCCGGACCTAGAATCTAGTTTTTCGTAACTAGCTTTTCCATCTTTGGAGTCGTAGGGTTTTTTGTTCTTACTTGTTTTTCCCCTTTATAAAATAAAAATAATGGTAAGTGGCGACTCCAAAGCAAAACTGTTCCTTACTAGGGACGGACTTTCCAAAGCTCGAAAATCAATCCAATTTTTCTATTAATAGTGAGTTGTGCCGGCCCGTGGATCGGGTAGGGTCCACACACCGGTTATCATCAGTTGAGAGTTAGGGAGGTAGACATCCCTAAGATAGTGTTCAAGACACGGTATGGGCATTTCGAGTTCACAGTGATGCCATTCGGATTGACTAATGCTCCAACAGCATTCATGAATCTTATTCCTAGGGTGTTCCAACCCTACCTAGATCGGTTCGTTATGGTTTTCATGGACAACATCTTGATCTACTCAAGTGCGCGGGGAGGATCATGAGGGTCACTTGAGGATTGTCCTCCAGACCTTGAGAGAACATCAGTTGTATGCCAAATTCAGCAAGTGTGATTTTTGGCTTACTAAGGTGAGTTTCTTGGGGCATGTGCTATCGGCTTCGGGGCTATCCATGGACCCGGAGAAGGTTGAGGCAATTATAAGTTGGGAAAGACCGAAGTCAGTCTTCAAGATACGCAGTTTCTTGGGATTGGCAGGGTACTATAGGAAGTTCATTGAGGACTTCTCCCAGATAGTACCCTTTTTATGAGATTGACCCAGAAAAGGAATTCGGGATTTGGGTTGAATGACGCTCAATGTGAAGGCGTTCAGGGGTGGGCAGGGAGGCTTACTTCAGCTCCTATTCTGATAGTCCTGGAAAGGGGATATGACAGACCCCCTTCCTATTGACAGGGAATCTGTCGGCAACTCCAATGTAACCTCCCAGCCAAGCTCGCTCGACTAACAAGTTACAATGAAGCTAAGCCGTTAAAACTGCTGAAACTGTCTTTGGAAAACGTTGGTTATAAAAATTTTCACTTTTCTATCAAAATCACACCTTTAGATTTAACGAAAATTAAATGACATAACAAATTTGCACAGTGGATTAAGCTACAGAAATATAGAAATCACCTGTATAAAAAAATACACTCCCAATATTTTCCAAAATCCAACTACAAAAATAAAGGACCTCTGGTTCTCATCAAAATATAAGATAAGAATCAATCCAACATAAATTCATGTCACTTAACTGTTTTTCTCAAAACCATGCATGCATATTTTACAAAGATATTTACATATACAAAATGTCACATTTTAACTTTTATTACATTACTTTACACGCTTATCTTATATAAATACAACAAACCTCTAGGGTGAGGATCACAGAAAGGTCTTTCGTTGGCTGTGGCGCGAAAAATTATTTAAAAATAACTATAAATAAAATCAGATAAATGTACTGTCAAGATTCTAAAATGTGATGATCCATACACTGTATTTCAAATGTAAATGCAATGAGATATCAATTGTTATAAAACCAGTTGCTGTTGAATATTAAAACGAAACTCTTTGTGCTAGCGCCAGATTGTATCTAAAAGTCACTATCTTATCAAATCAAAATCACTGCTCTTTATGTCAATTTTAATCTTTGTTCAAACTCCACTGATGACTGGTGGGGTTGTGCTCTGAGTCATTTATCGTAGTCAGATCTAATGCGACCATTCTTTGATACTGAACGATATCTGAACCTGACTATCGATGGTGACTCGATTACCATCGCGATCGGGCGACATGAGGATCTGCGTAACATAGAACCACCGGTTAAGTGGTGATCCTGAACCTCTGACAACACCTATCTACAACACTATGCCGACATCAACCTCTATACCGATATGAGAGGTGACTCCCACATATAAGCCATAACTCTCCAGCTAATTTGACCGGGCAATATAGTTAATCCTCCATCCCATGCTTCATATGCACAATCGAGATACATCGACCGAAGCTGTTTTGTGCCATTTAGGGGTTTTGCTAAACCGGACTATTGTTTCATGAAATGCGAAATCAAATTTTGCATTGAGTATAACAAATGGGAGGTAAAAAAATGCTTTACTAATTACATTGTATTTTCAAAGCACTTTACAAACTTGTAATTTAAACACTTTTGTTTTCGAAAACGATTTTGAGTACTCACCTTTTTCTCGACTAATTTCTTTCAATTCTTGTCAAGCATGCTAGATTATCGTCATATGCTCCAATCGTCTACACAATCCATACAAAGTATGAAAATGCCCTCAGTTCAACGTTTTAACCATAAAACATACAAAGGGCTTTCAAAGCGACTATATCGAAAAGAACTTCGATTTTAACAAAACTTTACGTGCTAGTCACATTCGATAAGGACATCGATAATATGAGGTGAAATTGATCAAAATTGCCCCATCAAAACTATCCGTTTTAGCAACATTTTCAAAACGACCCCATGCTATTCGATGTATTAGACTACACACTTCAGCATAACCATGCAATTTGCACACTTGGTGTTACAATTAAATTTTTTCAGAAATTATGTGGGCACCAAATGCTATTGACAGGCATATGGTTAAATTCTAGACTCGAGGGACTTCCCATAGAGTCTAAAAACACCAAAAATATTTAAAAATTTATGTTAATTGTCGAATAAAATCTTGAAATTTCAACCTGTTGTCAAAAATAGTCATGAAATTCGATGACTAATGGGAACATAGTTAGAAAATTCCTAAAATTCTAAACTCGATTAAAAATTTTGGGCCGAGTTCCACATTCCACGACCTCTGAAAATTGACAATTCTGTAACATTTGTATGCTAAAAATAACTCAAGTAGAAAAATTTCCTACCTCTTGAAGTTTGAAGAAACGCTAAGATATTGGTACCTACGCGTAGCTCTTGTCGCGTAGTCCAACTTTACCTTTTGCTCCGATAAAAATCTACGGTCCAATTTTCGTAAATCTAAGAGAGAAACGAAGAGAAGAAAAAAAAATAAAAATATAAATCTCTCTCTCTCACCTCTCCGTCCTCACGCACTGTCCGTCCCCCTTTATGACTTTTATTTATTTTATTTTTTAATAATAATGTGTGTATTATTTGGATACATAGCTTATATTGCCTTATTCGAATTAGTTTACGTCTAAATTTTTTTATTTCTTTTGAGTTCAATTATTTTAAATGAACTTTAACTCAAACCATTTCCTAACTTAGAGATTTTAAGTAAAAATCTCGTCCACACAAAATCATGCGACTTATCGCGAAATCGTCAAGAATTACATTGTCTCAAAATTCAATGAAATTTTTCTAGGTCACTAGATTTGGCGAGACGAATTTAACGGCGCAGTCCGTTTCATCATCCGAGATCTAGAGAATTTTCTAGATTTCCCTGAACCATTATGGCAATTTATTATTATTATTATCTTTTGAAATTCCATAATTTGTACTTTCACCCCTCCACTTTCCTTAATTGCAAAAGTGTCACAATTCTTTGAAAACTTTATAATTTCACCCTTAAAAACAACTTTCAAAAATTCTATTATGGCACTAAAATAATTAAGGAAGCCCTTAGTGCACATATGCGACCCTACGGTTACACATACCGTATACCCTCTCGGGACGGGGCGTTACAGGATAGAAGTACACAGTGTATTGTGATGCCTCCAAGGACGGACTATGATGTGTTTTGATGCAGTCCGGGAGGGTTGTGGCTTGTGGTTCTCAGCAGTTAAAAAGCCACTAGCAAAGTTACCCATGCATGATATGGAGTTGGCGGCCATTATCTTTACCTTAAAGATTTGGCGCCACTACCTATGCAGTGAACAGTTCGAGGTGTTTTCAAACCACAAAAGCTTGAAGTATATTTTCATACAACAGGACCTCAACATGAGGCAACGCAGGTGAATGGAGTATCTGGAGGCTTACGATTTCGCTTTGCATTACTACCCCGGTAAGACAAATGTGGTGGTTGTTACACTCAGCTAAAGTCACGGGGAGTGTTGGCTAGGATAGCTTCCCAGGAGTAAGAGATGCTTAAGACTGTGGGATAGTTCGATTCTAATACGGTGTCCCGGGCTCGAGTGCGTTAGAGCATAGTGGCTACGCGGCTTCCCTCTTGGCTTGAGTGATTAAGTCGAGCCCAGGAATACGGTGGCGAAGGTTGGGCCATTAACATGGATGGTAGTCTTCGGTATAGGGAAAGGGTTATGGTTCCTCGATTATTAGATCTACAGAAGATTCTCGGGGAGTTCCATTGTTCTCGTTTCTTTGGCCATCAGTGTACAGTGTATCATGAATTTTCATGGCTAGTATTACTAGACGGGATAAAGAAGCATGTTGGAATTTCCAATCGCGATGTTTCACGTGTCAGCCAGTGAGAAATTTGAAACCTTTAGAGGTCGATGGGATTACTCGGCCTTTGGAGGTGGATGAGTGGGAGGTAGGAACATGTCATGATGGACTTTATGACTCACTTGCCACGGACATCGCGAGGGAATGACACAGTGTGGGTGATATGGACCGGCTTACTAAGTCGACACATTTGTTAGCTGTGCGGATGACCTTCACATTGGAGGATTTCGACAAGTTGTATATACGGGAGAAAGTCCAGTTACATGGAGTGCCAGTATCCATAGTATCGAATCGAGATCTCAGGTTTACGACTCATTTTTGGAAGAGTTTCCAACAAGCCATAGGAACACAGTTGATGATGAGCACAGCCTTTCATCCCTGGACGTATGGTCAGTCAGAGAGGATTATCCAAACTTTGGAGGACATGCTACGGGCACGCATCCTGGATCTTAAGGGTAGCTGGGAAAAGCATTTACCCTTAATGGAATTACTTCTAACAACAATTATCAAGCGAGTATCTGGATGGAACCCTATGAGACCTGTAGAGCCATGTCAATCTTGGTTTGTTGGACGGATGCTTAGGGAAAGAGATCAACAGGGATTAGAGACATCTCCGAGAAGGTGGACTTGTCTGAGCGTCTTCTCACGACTCGGAAGCGGCCGGCGACCTCTAGAGTTTGAGGTGGGTGATCATGTCTTCTTGAAGGTGATGCCTAAGAGATAAGTGATTAGGTTCGATAAGCGAGGAAAGTTTTCATCGAGGTATATCGGGCCCTTCGAGGTACTTGAGATGGTTGGTACATTTGCTTATCGGTTAGCACTACCGCCAAGTTTATCAAGTGTTCATGTGGTACTTCCATGTCTCCATGCTCCGGAAGTACATCCCAGATCCGACTCATGTGGTGGATTGGGGAGAGCTTGTGGTTGATGCAGATGGGACCTTCGAGGAGGGACCAAGGCGTATTATGGATAACTGGGATCAGGTTTTTCAAGGCAAGATTGTGAAGCTAGTGAAGGTGTTGTGGCAGCATCGAGGAGTGGAGGAGGCAACATGGGAACTCGAGACACGTTACGTGCCATATATCCTTTCTTGTTTAAGGATAAGGGTGCGTTTTCTTAGTTATTTGATATTAAAATGACTGTTGTATATGCATGTGATTATATGTGTATGTGTGTGTGAATTTCAAGAACAAAATTCTTTTAAGGGGGGAAAAATGTAAAACCCGGGTAAATTTGAAAATTTTCGAAAAATGGCAAAACGGTAAATTGTCGGTATAGTATAGGTTGCAAGTCTGAAAAATTTTTAGATCTCGGATGACAAAACAGACCTCATCGTTGGATTCGTCTCGCGAAATCTAATTACCCAGACGAATTTCGTTGAATTCCGAGACAATCGGATTTTCACGATTTTTTGGGGTGTCGAGTGCCTGATGGACAAAAAAAAAACGGGATTTTTGAGAAAAATCTCGAAAGTGGAAAAATAAATTAAGTAAATTTCATTTAAAATAAACTAAGCGAGCTAGGAACTAAATAAATTGTTTCAGGGAAGAAATGAACTAGAACGGGTCATGGACACATGGACGACGTAGGCCACATGTGTAACTTAAGCATTAAGTTAGAACAAAGGAGAATTTGGGAGAGAGGGACCATTTTATGGGTTGTGCGTGAGAGGGGAGAAAGGGAGAGAAAATAAAGAAACCCAAACTTCTCTCTCTTCTATCTCACGAGGGTTCCGTCGGTCGAGGTCGTCGGGATAAGAGCAGTTCATCAGCAATGAGGACTACACGTGGAGTGCAGAAACATGGGATTTTGCCGAGGATTCAAGCAAGGAGTTCGGGAAATCAAAAGTTTCGGGTTTAGGAAGTGTCCACGGGACTTCCTAGAGTTTCTTCTACGCTCCAAGCAGTAGGGATTCTTCCTACTTTGGTTTATTTTTCACCTTAAGGGTTGTTTGGTTGTGTTTTTTGCCCTAAGGGGTTGTTTGGTTGTGTTTTTGCCCTAAGGGGCTGTTTGGCCAAATTTAGAGATGTAGAATGCTTCCTATTTTGATCCTATACAACATCTAGATTTGGGATGATTTTTCGAGTTAGGAAAACAAGGGAATTTGGACTAGTGTTCTTCATGGAAGTTATAGTTGTATCAGTGAACTTAATGTTAGGATTTGAATCCTGGAAATTAGACCCTTATAACTCGAGTTATGGTCCATTTTCCGGGATTTCCATAGACTGTCCTGTTTTGACCCCATACACTGTCCAAATTTTGGGACTCATATATGTGTGTGCAAATATATTGACATGAAATGTGTGATGGTTTGGAAATTTTATGTTGATTGATATAATTGTCCATAATGCATGAGTAGAATTGTCCATATAACATTCATCATATATTTGACATGGTATAGGCATGAAATGGCACATCGCATTGCATATGCATGAGGACATCGCATGAAATGGGTGTGAATGCATGGTATGGATCAACACTACATTTGGTGTTTGATGGTGGACTTGGTATTGTGGGACGACGTCCAACAGAGTCATACGGTTGCATACATGAAAATGAAAATGTGTGTCGAGTAAAAGTAAGTGGGGATAGATACCCCCTTGGGTGAAAGACCCGTCATTTTTTGTTATACATATGTGTCCAATGGTGAAAGCCCGTGAAAGTGTAGGAAGGCGTGCAAAGTCCGCAGTGAGACCTCAAAAATTCGCTACCCACAAAAGACACATGAGTTTTGAAAACAAATGATCATTGAGGTGTAACATCCAAAAAGCTTTTGGTTTGAAAACAAATGAATTTGTTTTATAAAATGATAATTGGATGTAATCCAAAAATGATGGATTTTATCACGCATGGGCTTATGCATTGTGTGATGGAGTCAGTAAGGACTCGGATGTGGTGGGAGTCAGTAAGGACTCGAGGCATGGTGCATGATTAAGTCTCATCTCATTTCATGGAATGACTTGTATGATTCCATAGTAGAAATTGCATGTTTTTACTTGGAATGTGAATGTGAATGTGTGGAACATGACCATTGCATATGCACTTAGGTGGGGGGTAGCCTCTGTAGAAAATATTCTCTACTGGGCGTAGTTCACCCTTTATAGGAAAACATTTCAGGTGTAGGGTGTACACCGGTGGACGACGCTCATTCAAGGCCGAAATTGTGAAGAAAGTCGGATTGTGGCTTTGATAGTTGTTTTGTAAAATATATTGGAACAAATCAGTTTTGATATATATATATATATATATATATATATATATATATATATATATATATATATATATATATATATATATATATATATATATATATATATATATATATATATATATATATTGTATAAGAGTGTTGTATTTAAACTCTTAAGGACTATTGTGATATAGCTTTGTATATTTTTTAGTATGGATAAATGAGCTCGGTAGGGCCACTTTTACTCGTAAATGGACCCGACACAGTCATTGTGTTATATTGGGCCCCGAATGGGTCATGTTGTTATATAATGTACAGGTTAGGAATTGGATAGAGCTCCTCGTACAAAGGAGACTCTGTCCGATTTTTTTGTTAAATTATGGATCCTGGTGAATGAGACATAATAGTGCGGTATTAGGTCACCTGATATCCACAGTTTTTCGTAGGTTGACGGTTGGTCAATGGACCCCTAGGTTTTAGGGTGTCACAATTATCCTTTATCCTAAAACAATCAACAAATAAAAGCTACGAAACTCTTTAATTTATTCTCAAAGCAAAGCAAAAATCCTAAGGTTCAAGGAGTATTAGGTCAATTCACATATTTTTCTTACCAATCATCATAAGATGACTTCAAACCGTCATATTGTCCATAATGACATGTTCCATAGAAGTGACAAATTCAAATCATAATTAATATTGGAAAAGTATATCCATTAAACCAACAAACAATCTTAAGGCAAAGAGTGTAGTGAACTTTAACTAGTCACGAAATCAATTGTCTAACATAGATTTGTAAATAATGTTAAGAATAATATACAAAACGAAGATGAACTATCAACTAACCGTCCACTTTCGATTATCTCCATAGACAGAAGCAAACAAGATCTCATCAATATCATAAACTTATAGCTTTGTACCACTTTTTCACGCCCCGAAACCCTCCTTAGGGGCATTCTGTCAGTCGCACCTCGGCTCGAAGCGCAAGTGTGAAAAACCTGAGCTCTTCACTCTTGTAACTATATTGGAGTCAAATTATCAAACACACATTCGGAAGTAATGCATAACTTTCTAGATCCACAAATTCTCATATCCAAAATTCAATATTAACAAAAATTCTCTAACTCTCAACATTCATGTATAAATTAACATAAATGTCCCAAAACAAATATTCATATCCTTCAAACTAACTCTAAGAACAAATAATTCAAATGAACATAAACTCATCAATTAAACAAGGTCCATAATAAATTCCATAATCACTTCTAACCAATTTTGAGAACAAAAAATTCAAATTAACATAAACTCATCAATTAAACAAGATTATAGCAGTTCCATAATCAAATTCCTAATAATGATATGATTCTCATCGACCAATCTCTCCTTACCAAATTAAATGTACTTGAAAAAGATGTCCAACGAATTAGAGTGAGCTTAAAGCTCAATAAGAAATCTTATCTGATTTCATTGATCAAGGTTTCAATCATATAACAAATAAGGATATATTTTTCTTTCCACAAAACCTTTGTATTCAAATGTGGTAGAACATTAATTTTCCATCAAAACATTCTCAAATCCATTTCAAATCAATTTCATATCAAATCAAATCCAAACAACTTCATATCAAATTCAAATAAAACATTTTCATATAAATCCCAAAAACAAATACATTTTTCCTCTAGTCAACATATATCAAATGGTGCCCAACCATGTGGAACTTTTCAAATGGTGCCCAACCATGTTGGACTTTCAAATGAATGACTAGCTACAAATTGATTCTTTTAAGGTGGACGAAACCAAACACTACTAGTACTAGTAACCTCTAATCGAAACTCATAGAGGTTAAGGTTCAAATCAATTACATAACATACCAAGAAATGTAGTCAACTGTTATTCTCGTTGAAAAGAGCTGAAAGTATCAACTATTATTCCCCATTGACAGAGCCGAACTTACCAGAGTCAAAAACATAATTTCAAAATTCAATTCACAAACATAATATCTCACAATTTTCACTTTCATAACAAAACGAAATCTCAAAAATACTTTACGTGCAAAATCTCTATTTGATCCATGGACAATCAAAGGAATAAACACAAATTTTTTTTCCTCATTTAAATTATATAAAAGGCAAATAAATATATTTTTCAAAAATACTATATACATAATCTTTACAAAAACATATAAGATTTTATTTTATTTTTATTTTTATTTTGCAAAAGTTGTATTAATATCCATATCTTAAAGGAATACTCAAAAGCCTTAAAAAAGCTAAACCGGAAGAATTTAATCTCAAATAAATATTTTCTTTTAACACAATAAGGAAAAAACTATCATCATTAATTATTTATATAAAATTATAAGTTTGGGGATCCTAAAACTTTCCTAATTTGATATTCTTAGCAATTGTATTATTTTTAACCTTCTAATTCATAATAATAATGAGTTTCTAAATATTTTATAAAATTTGTGATTTATAAAGTTTATTATATCAATATGATTTTATTGTTCACCTCAAACATATTGACAACTTTTCAAATGATAACTATTTAAATTAGGTAGTTTTTCAAATTTTATAAAACTTATATTCGTTTCATATCTTATTTCGATATTTTAGTTTTTATTTTTTTGTACTCTTAATCTAAACTAAATCTTTTAATAGAAAGAAATATTTTTAATAATATCTTATAAATTATATTATTACACAATAATAATCTCAGTCTTATTACCTAACAATTATCATACTTGACAACTAGAGCTAGCAATTTGAGCCCGGCCCGTTGGGCTAGCCCGACCAAACGAAATTAGAGTGAGAGCGGTCTCTGATTTATTGGCGGCATAGGAGCTGACTTGTACTGATTGACGGAAATGGGCTAATAGTATCGGATTAGGCTAGCCCGGTTTTGGGCTGGCCCGGTTTAACACAGCAAATAAAACCAATTTTACTTTACTTATCCAGTTATCTTCGAGTTCGAGCACTAGTTTATTTTTTGTTTTTGGCTTTTTGCAAAAGTTCCCCGAGCTCTTCTTCTCCTTCTCAGTTCTTGCCAATGTTGCCATAGGCCTCCAAGCTCCAGCAAACCACCTCCTCGGCTCCTCGACGACGATCCTCCAAGCATTTTTCTGTCTTCTCCTTCATCGATTCGATCATTGATCCTCTTCCTCTCACCTTATTTGTGACCACCAGATCGTTTTCTAGGTAAAAAAATCATCACTTTTGCTTCAAATTTTTTTTCTTGTTTGATCTTTTTTTTTTTATGAAACATAAATCTTAATCTTATAATGCTTTTATTTCTTTTTCTGATGCTGGAAATGGGTAGCGCTCGTATCGGCTATCTTCTTGAGGTGATGGGCTGAACCACTAGAATAGAGGTTATGTTTGGTTTAAGATTTCTATAGTAAAATTGATAGGGTGTTTTTTTTCGAAGTGTTGTTGTGTTGCTTGTTGCCTGTTGCCTGTTGGTTGTTGGTATGTTGGTATGTTCATGCATTGAAGTTCCAGAGATAATATATTTTCAGTTTTAGAATAAATGATGAAAATAAAAGAAGCAGTTTTCGAATAAAACGGTTTTACATCAATCCCACCGGTAGAATAAAAAACCGAGTTTTTCGAATAAAAACTAGTTTTGATAATAAACCCGAGTTTTTCAGAATACAAGCCCATTTATGGTGTGATGAGAGCCCAGACATACGAGTGAGGAAAATGGACTTATCTCATATTCTTTGGGGTTCCATTTACGGAAGAAAGCGGGACTTATCCTTGATTCAGTTAGGTTGAGTGGATTTCTTAGACAATATGAAAACAGCAATCTTAGGTCTAGATAATAACTAGCCCCGACCAAACTTAATGGACACATTTCTTTCACATTAGGAACTTGTCTGTAAACTTAATTCGATTTATCTCGGTAGGTATTCTGTTGAAAGGCATAAAATCTCCCACACGACCCATTGGATGCAGTGTTAGACGGGTCTCCCTCTGGACAATATGAGTGTAAATGATTTGATAAAAGAATGATGTCGATTTTTGAAGAAAGAATGAATAGACCTGACAAACAGGTAAGATTAATGACTTAAGATTAGAACCTTAATTTGCTCGTGGTTGTTGATTATCTTGTCAATTCCGTTTGGTACATTGGAAGTAAACAATTGAATAGCTATTGTCTGGGTAGTTCCATTTATGAAATGATTTGTTGTAACTCTTGCCATTTGATCTGAAATTGAGCTCATCAACCTTTAATCCATTTTAGTCAAGTGGTGTTGCTAGTATGGTTGATGTTTGGTCTCTAGTTTTTCTGTTAGTTTGGATCCGTTTGTTCATGAAAATGGCCCTAGGTTTTATGCAAGTCAATTGTATTCATTTATAAATTTTATATTGCAGATATGGATTTTGAATCTAATTGTGGGGATGCTAATGATGAATTGCAAATGCCAAGTTTGAAAATACTCGAACTAAGAGTGCTATCGCTACTAATGTTTCCGTTTGGTTGTGGTACTAATGATAGGTACTAAGTCTGCTGGTGCTAGTGGTAAAAGAATTAGTATTGATGTTGGAAAGAAGTCAGAGCTGTTGAAAGTTCGGGTAATACCTTTGAGGTGTGGAATAATTATGAAAATCGTGTAGTAGATGGCGTGAAAAATGAAAACGGCATAGGAGGCTTTATACTTGAAATTCGTAAATGGAACTACCCATTTAAGACGTCATGTCCAAAAGTGTCATTTGATTCTGGCACAATGATGTGGGTGCCATGTTGGTCAATTCATTCCGATCGCTGAGGTCTCTAAACTTGATCTATAAGGTTTATCGAGATGCACTTCTAGATATCATAACGCATGATCTTCCATTTAGCTAAGGCCGGTAGTATGCGAAGGAGTTTGGGTAGTGAATAGAGTTTTTGAACTTAATTTCAAACCTATTAGTAGAAACACCGCTAAGGCTGATTGTCGATGTCTTCGAGTGAAAAACAAAGCTAAAGAGCATATTAGCTAATATTCATGGTAGAATTTGTTTAACTTCTGATGTATGGACTGCTGTAACTACTCAAGGTTATATGAATGTGATAGCTCATTATGTTGATGTGGCGGAAGCAAATAGTAAATTACGGCATTTTGTGAGTTAGAGAGTCCACATGTCGTGGATTGAATTATCCGGAAAGGTATTCGGGAGTGCTTAAAGATCAAAATGTAATTTAAAATATTTTCCTCGACTTCGATAATGCCTCTCCTAATGATAGCATGCAAAATATTTTGAAAGAGAGGCTTAATTTGAAAAATGGCTTGTTGTGTGACGGTGATTTTTTTTCATGTTAGTTGTTATGGACATATCTTAAATCTCATAGTTCAAGAAGGTTTGAAAGTGGCTAAAGAGACTTTATATAAAATAAGAGAAAATGTTAAGTATGTGAAGGCTTCGGGAGTGTGAGGTGTTAAAAATTTCTTATAAATGTGTTGAAGAGGTGCATTTAGATGATATTGGTAGCTTCTGAGGCTGGATGTGTCAACTAGATGGAATGCTACTTACATGATGCTTGAAAGTGCTATTAAGTACACTGCTTTCAATAGCTCGACTTTTAATGATAGAAGTTATACGCTTGTCCATCTAATGAAGAGTGGGAAAGAGCGAAGAAGATGTGTGCTTTCTTGGCCCCATTCTATCAGATTACTAACTTGATATCTGGATCATCTTCCAATTTGTATTTCCTACAAGTTTATAGTATAGAAAAGAAATTGAATGAAAACTTGTATAGTGAAGATGGGGTGATCAAAGATATGGCAGCAAGGATGAAGGTAAAATTTGATAAGTACTGGAGCGAGTATTCTGTCACTCTTGCACTTGGATGTGTTCTTGATCCTCGTTCTAAGTTGAACTTTTGAGCTTTTTGCTATAAGAGACTTTATCCATATGACCATCAAGAGAAAGTGAATAGTGTGGTGAAGGAGGCCGTGGTATAAACTATTTGCTAAATATACAAAGTATGGGGCTACATCAAGCTCAATGAGCTTCATTTCAAACCGTGTCATCATCAATGACCATGGGTGCTTATTCAGCCAACAACGCCCTCCATTGAAAAGCCGAACAAGCTCAACATCATCAAATGACATCTATACTGATGTAAGTTTGATTATTATAATTTTTATTCATTATTTTTCTTGTTATTCTTTTTCAAGTATCTAGTATAGTGATGATTTTGTTTATGTGTTGGTTGCTTGTATTATTTAGAGTATCACATGGAAATGAAATAAATGAATTCAAATGATGTCCAGCCTCAACTTGATATATACTTGATGAAGGAAGGCGTTGAAATGACCTCGACATGAATATTAGGAAGTTAACAAACATCGATTCCCCGAACTCTGGTACTATGGCTTGTGACATTTTTAAGCATTCCAATCACAACAAATAGCTTCAAATCTTCATTTAGTATCGGGTGGTCTTATAATGCATAAGTATAGAAATTGCTCAAGCCCTAAAACTCGTGCAAGCCCCCTTATTTGTACTGTAATTGGCCGCATGATTTTAAAGAAATCGACCTTCTAGTAAAATTAAGCTTATTCCCCTCGAACTTTTTTGTTTTGTTTTTTTTGTTTCTTACTTACAACTTCTACAGCAAAATAAACATTTTTGTTTTATGAATTGGTGCATGTGCAGAAGTGTAGGATATTCGATTATCTAAGGAAGATTCAAAATATTGTTGTTGATGATGATCTGCCCCACCGTGAGAATGATTTTTAGATTTTTAATTTAATGATTATTCTGATAGAGTATGTTGTTTTTGTAATTCTATTTGGTTTTGAATTTTGTATGTGTTATTTGACGTTATCGATTTGGGAGTTGAAAAGGCAAAAGCATGGTTGCCAAAGTGCTTTTCTACTTAAAATGTAACAACTCCATAAAATTTGGATGTCTACTGCTACATTTGACCCATTTCAGCTTAAGTTTTGGATTATTCAATGGTGATTGTGAAGTTACAATTTATGCTATCTGGCAATTATGGTTTTCATGATTAATAGTTTTCAAGATTGAGTTGTATATCAACGGATCGAAGCTATGGTTCGCTTAAGATTCTTATTAATTTCAAATTGTCGTCAGAGGTTGTTTGCTAACATAGCCACCATGTTACTATTTTACCATTATTTAATCATGTATTTTTCTACATAAATAGAAAAACAGATTCCCACTTTTATGATATCATATCAGAATAGACAATGTTATAATTTCTGGCTATTGTTCTGCATTAGCTTGATGAATTTGAAGGGGAGTGTGTGGGCGGAGGCTGATTTGGTTAGGAGTTTGGCGAGCGTTGAGGGAAATTCTTCCGCCACTACGTAATCTGGCTCGGGGCGTGAAATATTGCTGGTCTCTTAGTCATTTTTTCCTTTTTCCTTGTTGATTCAGGTTCATCTTGAAAGGTTTGTCAGGCCTGGTCTATCAGGTTCATCTTGAAACTTGTTATTGTTCTTGTTCTCCCCTGTTCTTGTTATTACTTTTGGCATTTTCCAAGAGACCTCGTGAGCATATGTAGTTTCAGATTCTTTAGTTGAACTTTTTCTAATTGATGATTAATGTGTCTTTTTACAGCCTTCTACACTCTGCGTTTTCAATGTAAAAGCGTTGTTTAATGCGTCGCATTAAGTAAGTTGGCTGGATTTTTTTTCCACATTATGGTTCGCTGAATTCAATTTTTAGTGGAATTTACGATTGTGTCTCGGATACTAAAATATTTTGGTTTTTCAGTCAATCAGCATGGCGCAACTAATAACAAAAGGGCTGGAACGGGCTAGAGAGCCTAAATGAAGCCTGCTGTTTTGAGAGAAAAAGGCTTATGCTGGAGCACAATTGTTAGTAGGAGGGTAGGCCGCCGGCAAATGCTTTCTTTCCAATTACTTGATCACATGGCCTTTTTTTTCTCGCAATCTAAAAATTCACCTAGTTCATACCAATCTGAACGATACGCTTATACGCAAATTATCGAATACTTATCTAGAAATTAGTTGGCATAAGAAATTTTGTTATCGATGTGTGGGCGTATCATTACAGGAAAGCAACGTGATTCTTTTTACTCGTGGTCAGACAACGTCGTGCTATCAGTGTGGCTATTGTTCAGCAAGTTTGTTACATATCTGAATACCTTTTATTCAATTATTTTAATTAAGCTAATGAGAGAATGACTAGAAATTTATTTCGAACTCATGGGACTGGCTTTTCTCAAGTACTTTGCAACTCTATATCTCGCCTTTTACTACTCGTGGGGATGGTGCCTATGTCGTCTCGGGGTCTGCTCTACATTTATTTCACCCATTTCTTATTTTCATGCTTGAATCTTCTTCAAGATGTGGTCGGGTCAAGCTCGCTAGCCTCGATATGTGGCCAGCCGGGTCAAGAAAATAGCTGGCGAATCAGCCACCGGCCCGGGCCTGATTATTCCTTTGGCCTTGTGGCCCAAAACACTCCGATCCGCCCGCTCCGACTTCCTGTTACTCTATTGACAACAAGTATTATTAGCATATCTTATTTCCTATAATTGCTCAATAATTACTCTGATCATATTCCTTATCTAAATAAATTATCAATTCTTAATAAAATATTTACTTATCAAAATAGATATATCTTTAAATACTTACCAAATACATATAGTTATAAAACTTTAGCCTTTTTCAAACTTATCATATTTGTTTTATTATTATTTTATTTCAAAATATCCTCAAATATTTCTCTTTTTTTTCTAAAACAAATCTTGAATATCTAACACTATTCTTTTTTTTTTAAACATCCATCATGAATCGAATTTCATATGCATCTTATACCTAGGTTTTCAAGACCTACCTTATGAAGGTTTTTAGGCCTAATAAGTTTTTTTATATTTAATGATATCAACCATACTAAGTCCTTTTTGGCTTTATACGACATACCCCTTTTTATCTTTTCAAATACTTCAATAAAAATCGTGTCAAGATTCCATTTTTACTTTTCAACCTACTTGCCACACACTACGGTTCAACTCTACAATTCCCACTTTTTTTCTTAATGTGGTCCCCTACTTTTCTTTTCTTTTTTTTGGAACAATGGTCCCCTACTTTTTTTTTATCTTTTTTTATTCACATATTCAAATTACATGGTCCCCTATTACCTTTATTTCTTTCTTTTTTTTTCTTTTTTTTTCATTCACGATTTTATAGCCTACGATTAACACCTTTCTTTCTTCTTCTTTTTTTTCTATTCACAATCTCATAGCCTACCATAGTTTCCTACTTTTTTTTTTTTTTTACTTTTTCATTCTCACACTCAAAACAATTTGGTACGATACCACCAATCATTATTTTATTATTTGTTTAAAGAAGGAGAGTGTAATTCAAATCCGAATTCTTCAGAGTTGATCTAAACTTAAAGAAAATTAGCACTACATCAAATAAACTTTAAAAAATAAAAATAACAAGATCTTACTCGAATTTATTCTTCAACTTTAGATTTGATGTCCTAGTTTTTTTTGGGAAACAACTCCGTTAGGGGAAAAACTAAAAATAATAATATTATTATTTTTTATTCACCGTAATAAGATTTAGGGAAAAATCTTACATCTTGAAAACTTTTATTCAAACCCTAACTTATGGAATTCTATGATCAGGAGAGATTAGGTAGAGAAAAATGGAGGATCCAAAGAATAATAAAATATTTTTATTATTTCTTTCTATTTATACCTAGGGTTTCATTAGAGAATTACCATTATGCCCTTCTTTTAGTTTTTAAAAGAATTATTTTTTTCTACCATTTTAAAAATTACGAGGTGCTATAATTTCATCCTAATCTTTAATCTCATGAACCAAAATATTTGTCAAAATATATCCTTGCAAGAATGATTTGAGATTGCATCAAAGGTGAAAAGCAAACAGACATGACTGTCCTTCATTCTTTTTTAAATACCTACTTGCTCTAAAAAATAAATTAACATTGAGTTGCAAATAGTGGTTTAATAGTTCTTAGTCAATGTTAGAATTTTGCACTCAGGACTAAAAAGACAGCCCAATGACGTAGTTGTTGTGTGATGCTGTGGATCGACTTGGATAGATGATTTAACAAGCCAAAGTGCTATTAGGGACGGTTGGTGGTAGTTTAGGGGTATATGATGTAACTTTAAAAGGTAAGGGAAAGGTCTGGTTCCAAAGGTTGTAAAGCTTATTTAAGGTTTATTTGCGACGAAATCTTTAAGGTTTAGAGGAAGGATTCAGTCGGAAAGCGTTCCTAAGCTCATTCGACAGAAAACAACCTTGTTTTGAGCTAGTTTGTGATTTTTGGGTTTTCATAAGATAGGCTAGGGTTGTGCATGAATTTGGGGTTTTTCTAAGATTATGGAAGATGGTTTTTATGGTTTCTAGGTTAAACAAAGTATTTGAAAAGTTTTTTGAAGTATGGAACCATATTTGAAAAGTTTTGGGTTGTGGTTGGAGAATTGGATTTGGAAAGTTAAAAAAAAAAAAATTATGAGATGAGTAGAGGTTATAGAAGAATGGGTACTTACTTCACCACTCAAGGAATCCACCAAGAGATAAGAAGACACAAACTCGTCACTTAAGGAAATCCACCCAAGAAATTAGAAAACAAGATATATACTTTGTCACCCAAGGAATCCACCTAGGGAAAAGAAGCAACGAACTCGTCACTCAAGGAAATCCACTCAAAAGATAAGAGAACAAGAGAAAATTCTTAAAAATAGAAATCTGAAAATATTATTAAAGTTGAATTGATTATCAAATACTACATTAAGAGGGATATGGATAGACCCCATGTTTTCTAAATCAAATAAAACAACTTCTACTTTGACTTATAAAACAATAATTTTTAATTTAAATAAAAACAACTCCTAAAGCAAATATTTTCTAAAAGAAATACATCTCCTATTTAATTTAATAAGCAAAACAAATTTTCTAAATTAAATAAAGCAACTACTAAAAACAAATATTTTTAAAATAAAACGATTCCTAAATAGCAATAACACTTCAAATCATGCCTCTAGGGTTTTACAACCTCCTAAATCCGTATTTTTCATAATTAAGATCAAATTTCTAAAGATTATTGTAGAAGCTCGCATCATTGTATCTTTGGTGAGGTGACTAAGGATCCGAAAATTGGCATTGTTGCGGCAGAAAGCATACGTGACCAATCACGTGATTGTACGTAAGTTGCCCTTGGATTTCACGTATGTTGCTCATGAGTTGCACTGACTTTATATTTAGATATTTTATTATATAGTAATAGAGCTTAAAGCTCCACCAAGAGAGATTGGGTGTATTTACGGAGTTGGTCAACCTTAATACAAAGAACACACTGATACAAGATTCCTGCTTCATTTCCCTCATGTTTTCCATGAAATATCAAATCAGGAAAATTTGAGAGTCCTTTTAAACAGTGGTTACAATTTCTTAAGACTAATGTAGATCAACATTCACTTGGGGGGATTTGAGTTTTTGTGACCTTGTATTTTTGCAATAATGCATGTATCACTTAGAACAATCGACTCCTATCACTGACCTTCCCTCAACCTCATCCTTTTACTCTCTTGCTCTCATTCTATTTCATCCATGCTCACACATTCGTGCACTCAAGTACCTATAGTGAGTCAGAGGAACATGACTGACTAAAAGGGGAAGTATTAGAGGTGAGACTGAGACTGAGCCACGATGGGATATAGTGCAGTTGCCGACAAGGTACGAGTGCAGTTGCCAGTTGCCCCAATTGTCCTAAGGCTAAAACATACTAGTGTGGTGTGGGAACGGAAATGATGAGTCAGACGGACATGATTGAGAAATGGAATAATAAGCTAATAAGCTAAGCTGGGGGGTGGGGGAGAAGGCAAAGGAGGGCCTCCCCCATGACTTAAAAGGGCCTATGGCCAAGTCAGCTTATACACCTTTCCTTCCTGCACAATCCACTTCTCTTCTTTCTTCTTTCTTCTTTCTTTTTTCTAGAAATGACTATTGAGCTGAGATGACATTTGGCATTGCATCCCATATGCATGCTGCATGCCATACCTTACCATATTATATATTATTATTATCACTACTTATTTTAATTTAACCATCATCTCTGATTCTATTCGCCTGTACTACTCAGCTTCCTACTTGCCTCTTTCATACCTTACCATATTATGTATTATTATTATTGTTGTGGAACATGTGAATGAACAAGTTCATTCATATGAATGAATAGGCAACTAAAATGCCTATATAATAGGATCTTTATCCCTTGTATAGATTACCAAAAAATATAACACTCATTCTCTCTCTAAACTTTCATTTCTATAATTCTCTCTTATTCTCACTCTTTGCAATTCTAGTTATAATTTTGCAACTATTTTACAACATGTTATCAGCACAAATATGCTCCAACAAAGGTAAAATTATATTATTATCGATCTTTTTCATCATATATTAAAAGTTTACCAAAATGTCAAATCTCACAAAACTTGAGTTTGTGACATTTGATATTTCTAGTAAAAATTATCTATCATGGATTCTTGATGCTGAAATACATCTGACTTCCATGTATCTTGGAGAAACAATAAAAAAAGGAAATAAAGAATCACAGCAGGACTATGCAAAAGCACTATTTTTTCTTAGACATCATCTTCACGAGGATCTAAAAAATGAGTATCTCACTATAAAATATTCTTTCACGCTGTGGAATGACTTGAAGGATAGATTTGACCACCCAAGCAGTGAATTTTTACCAAAAGCTCGTTATGGTGGATTCATAAGGTTCTGAAATTTAAAATAGTCGGTGAGTATAACTCGCTCCCATTTTAAATAAGCTCAAGTCAAAGCTATCTGAGGACGCTACAATTGTAAGACCCTGAATTTAATGTTTCCATGAATAATAAATTTCGTTTTCGATAAGTATGTATATGACGCCCCAATTCCCGGGGATCCGTTGACTACCCGTCAACCCGCGGAATACTAGTGGATGTCGGGTTACGAAGCGCCGCTCTCATGAAAATCGAGCGGGTCTCTTTGTACGGGAGCTCTACCCCAGGCCTGGCTTATGTAACACCCCGTCACAGGGAGAGTGTCTGTTTTGTAAATCTTGTAGGGGTGTACAAGAGTACCAAGTGTCACATTATAGTATTTTTGGAGACTAAAGTAGGAAATGATAAATTATGGAAACCGGAATTATGGTATTAAAACAAGGGTACAATTGTCATTTAGCAAAAAGGATATAAAAATCATTAAGAAGTCGTAAAGAGATGGGCCATAGTAGGAATTTCAAAAGTTGGTATTGCAATATTAATGAGATGAGGGCTAATTGCAATTAATGGAAAGTGATATTTTAAAGGAGGAAAGCAAAAGCCAAAAATTTCATTTTGGTCTCATTTCTCATTTGGTTAGGGCTTCACGGTTTTGAGGGAGAGGAAGAGCCAAGAGCAAGAGGAAGAAGGAAGAAGAAGGAGAGGGAGGAGAAGAAGATCAAGGTATGGAATTCTTATTTTTTGGGTTTTGATATGAGACTCTGGGTTTTTAGATGGAGATAGTTTCTCCTTTGGTCTAGGGTTGTGTGGAAACCTGCATGAAGCCCTTTGAATTGTTGGGGTTATGGTAGAGCCCCAATTGATGTAAGGAAACATGGAATCTGCATCAAAATTATGTGGTTTTAAAAGGAATTGGTGGACCACAGGTTGAGTTATTGGATTCCACCTAAAGGTTTTGAGGTTTGAGTTCCATAGCACCAATTTAAGTGTTGTGGAATTGTTTCGATGAATTCCAAGTTGGTTTTTGAGGTATTATAGATTATAGAGTTGTATGGAAGTGAATTGGTAGCAAAGTATGGCAAAAAGAAGCAAATTTGGGCAATTTTCGGAGTGTACCGGTACATGAACAGTGGTATGGGGTACACCCCCTGCATAAACAAAAAGTGTGGAAATTATGAGCGGAGTGGTATGTTAGGTACACCTGTTGTTTATCCTATTTCGACCAATTTCGTCATTTTGTAGCCATGCTTGCTCATTTCTTATCCGATTTGAGTGATTCAAGTGGCTACTTAAACTAGACTTCAAGGAAGGAGCAAATCTAAAGAAATAGACATGTCAAATTCTGTTCCCCTAAAGGGTCCTAAAATTCACTCAAAGTGGGGCCATGTGCAAGCCAAATTCTGGTTCAACTTTGGACATAGAAGTAAAATAGAAGTTTGTTGTTTGGACGTAACCCAGTTCGGTGCTCAGGTGGGTGATTCAGTTGGAATAGAACCCTTAGCACCTTAGCTTTAAAGTATAAAGTGTAGCTAAGTCTAGGAAATACGTTAAGTTATGCGATTAATATGTGCGTCGTGTTCTTTTAGATTGTAGGTTAAAAGTAAAGGCGGGAAAGTGTGGGCGTGCTCAAGTTTAGCAAGCAAAGGGTGAGTGTTGTTCTAAACTCATTTTTCCCAAATACTAGTGTATTATTATTATAATTATAAACTTTTACACTGGTATTTCATGGTTTGAATACAAACCATTTTTCAAGAAACAAGCAATGAGTTAAAGAAAGCAAATGGTTTTTTGAGTTAAACCATTTTGAAAAACCTCAAGCATTGGTTTTAAATTAGCAAGAGCCATAATTAAAGAAGAGAAACTTAAACAAATAAGTAAATGGTTTTGAATAATTAAAGCCATTTTTCAAGCAAAGAAAAAGCAAGCAAGTAAGCAAAATGATTTTGAATAATTAAACCATTTTTCAAGCAATGATGATAAATGGTTTCGAGTGTAAAACAATTTTCTGAAGAGCAAGCGAGCAAACCTTAAGCGAAAGTTTGAAAACAAGGCCTTCCCTAGTTCTAAACGAAGCAACTGTCGAGAGAATTATTCCGATACGTGCACGGTGATGTTAGGATTCCATACATGCATTGTAGTTTTTGCCTGGTCGGCAAACTTAGGACATACATCATGCATTTAAAGGGAGGCAGGTAGCACGTACGAGGGTATATAAGGTTATGAGCTCTAACTAAATTATGGTGATGGCGACACGAGGTCAATTCCACCATATTCAGGAAAGGTAGCGGACAGAGTCCTTCCACCGGCACGGTTGAGCACGGGTCCCAGTCGGTTCATAGGGTATAACCAAAAGCAAAAATAGGCCCCTCCGGTGGTTGATGTTTACGAGACATGATATACGGTTACAAGAAAAATCAACCGTGTTCCGGTGCGAGCTTAGGAGAGTTTTAAAAAGCGGCAGTTGAGCTCAAGCTCCCATTTAGATTTCAAAGCGATCGGGTTGAGGCCAAGCTCCGTGGGATTTTAAAGCAAGCGGTTGAGCCCGGGCTCCGTTTTATTTCAAAGCATACGATTGAGCCACGGGCTCCGTTTTTGTAAAAAGTTTGAGAAACTTTTTAAAGCGAGGTTTGTGAAAGGTTTAAGAAACTTTTCAAGAAGCAAGATAAAGCAAGCAAGCGAAAAATTATGAGAGTTTTATAAACTTCTAAGCAAGCAAGAAATAAGAGTTTTTTACAAGCTTTTAAAGAAAAGAAAGAAGCAAAATAAAGCAAGCAAGCGAGTACAAGCGAGCAAGCAGAAAAGTTTTAGAAACTTTTAAGCGAGCGAAAAGTAAAACTACAGGAAAATATTGTAAAGAAAGTTTCTGATTTTTGAGGTTTACTAGAAAAGAAAAACCTTTATAAAGCATACACTCATGAGCTCGTTTAGCTCATTATTTTGTATTTTAAAACTATTTTAGGTATAGATGCCTTGAGTATTTGGGCCTTGATAAGTTAGTCTGACACATTATACAAGTGCTCTAAATTAAGAATATTATGTAAGAAAAGACTTTGAATAAGTATAACGGAACATATGTATGTACATAGAATAGTTTTGTGAGAATGTGTTGGTGTATCTTTGGTTGCCATATTTTTGGATATAGTGTAAATTGGATGTATCACGAGGATTTGGAATTAGACTATATGCGGCTGTCATCTTCATGAAGTTTTCTCTTTGCTAGATTTACCAAATCCTAAACTGAAAAATAAAAGAAAAAAAATTTATAGGAGGTTTAAGCAAGCTATACGGCTTCGCTTCACAGGGAATTCTAGTCGTTAGAGATAACGGCTGGGGATTTACGTGGGTGGCGGCATGCGCCTGCCGTTGGGGGTGGGGGTGTGTCCACAGCATACATATATAACTGTCCCAATATACACAGACACCACGAGGTCTCATATACAACTATACAGGAGTAAAAATGACCTCTTGGGCCCACACATTATACTCTAACATATATCCCAACTATCTGATATAATCCACCATCATGAGTAAAGAAAGCGACCACTTGGGCCCATAACCAATACTCATAAAACATCTCAACTATATATCATAGTTACAAGAGTTAATGATCTACTCTTATACAACACATATTAAAATGAAAAACATTCTAATACATGCAAAACCATCGAGAAGTCACATTGGAAACTCTTAAAGCGGCTCTATGATGAGCGATCTCCTCGCACGCTCCATGTGCACAGTAAAATAGTATCCCTCGGCCAAGGGGGTGAGCTAGTGCTCGATAGTGGATTCACCCTAAGTGGGCTACTCTCCACCCTAAGTGCATATGCAATGCTCAAAATAAACACACATTCAAAAGCAAATGCATGATCCTACTTGAATGTCTAGCTGATCATCTCATATCCCGAGTCCTCCCACAGACTCCCTCACTGCCTAAGCCACGTATGAGAACCTTAGTTTTTATTTGTTTGTGGACAACCCTTCGATGTATATATCAATTGGGTCGTCTTCGACGATTGATATTATGTATGGACTACCTCGGAGTGTATCAATTGGTAGACTCAGACGATTGATATTTTATTTGGACTACCCTCCGTCTTCATTATTTTTAGACAACCCTGCAGAACCATTCTCACGAAAATTACCTCATGCACTCACTCCCTATACGACCTAAAGGTGCCTAGTGCATATGGAATGCATGATACCAATTCCATTTCAATTTTATAACACATGCAAATACATAATCATGCATATATTCACATAATTTAAATCCACCTGATCATGTTATGTAATTTCACGTTTCCATACACCAAAAATTAGCTCACTTGGGCGGCTAATGATCAAACAGAGAATTCAACTTGAATCACTCGACCAAACACATTATTTCTAAAAGTGTTATTTTGTGAACGCACTGATCTCGGGAATAGTGAAACCCTCGATTCTTATTCAATGAATCTGAAATCATAGGTTCACTTTGTGAACCCAAGTTTCACGACCATTTCCGACCTCATACACATCAAAGCATGCATTAACACATAAATGCACAGTGCAGCAATTCCAGCGTGAATGATCACGGGCTGCACCATTGGAGTTTCAAAAGTATAACAATTCGGTCCCAAGATTTGGGGCCAGGAGTCAAAGAAAGAACAACACCCCTCACGGCCTCATTCAACTCAAACATTAACAAAGTACTTAAATAAAGAATAAAACACAAGTAGGGAGAAACTCCTACCTCACGGAATTTGTCAAAACTCTTAGAAACCGGTGCCCACGTGTAGGCCTCATCGCGTAGAGCAGCTTTTCTTTCAGAAGACTTAGACGATTCGGATCGCTTAGATAATCTAGAGAGAGGCACACATTCTCTCTCAATTAAACTCATAGCCATTTCATCCTGTTTTTTGCTCCCGCACGTTTTGTTCTTTGTATTTCAAAGCAAGAGGATGACATTATTTGGATTTCGTCTTATTATCATTTAGAATTTTAAAAATGACATATACGTCCTTTCTTTCCCTAGTTTTGACACTCGGCATTATCTCGGCCGTCCATTTCCATCATTTCTATACTCATGCCACTTATGGCACATGAGTACATGTTATATGTGAATTTTGTCACATCAAATATCGTTTTACGGCACCCGAAACGCGATGCCTCGAAAAACGTGCGAATCCCAACTGTCTCGAAATTCGACGAAATTCAACGTGCTAGCTAGATTTCGCGAGACGATTCCAACGATGAAATCTGTTTCGTCATCCGAGATCTAGAGAATAAATTCCGGATTTTTAACGAAATTATATAATTTTGTAGCAAGAGAGTACGATTTTACCCTTTCAGAGAAATTGGAATTTCTGGTCTTACAATGTATTTGTATTGGAAAGCAGTCAAATGAATAGTAATTTTGAAAAAATGAGCCCAAGAAAAATCGAAAATGTTGAATAATGTATTGAGTCTAAAGAGGCTGAAGCAGTTAAAAGCAAGAAAGCTATTTTAAGGGGTGAGAATGTAAACCTTGGAAAAATGTAATTTTTCTGGAAAAAGGGCAAAACGATAATTTGTCGCAGGAAAAAAATCTGTAATTTTTCTAGATCTTGGATGATGAAACGGACTTTACCGTTGAATTCGTCTCGCGAAATCTAGCTACCCAATTGAATTTTGTTGAATTTCGAGACAGTCGAATTTTCACGAAATTCGAGGCGACGGACGTCGAGTGGAAACAAGATTTTTAGAAAATTCCCGAAAAATATCAAATATTTAAATAATGTCCATTTATGATAGATGAAACTGAAACCAGGACGAAATAAATTGTTTCGGGGCAAGAACGGAACCAAAGAAGTGTGACACGTGGCGCAACGTGAGCCACTTGTCCACACTATAAATACCCTAAAATATCAAACATGCCAAAAGATTTCATTTTTGGTCTAAGACCAAACCGTAAGAGAGAGAGAGAGAGAGAGAAAAGAAAAAGGCAAGCTTCTCTCTACGATTCACGAGTTTTCATTAGTCGGATCTCGTTGGGTCAAGAGTTAAAGTTGCTCTACGCGACGAGAGCTCCACATGGGTATTGGAATCACAAGATTTCGCAGAGGTTCAAAGTTCAGGTTTTCATGAAAACCGAGAAAAGGTGGTGTCTCGGAAAATCACGCTATTTGAGGTAGGGTTTTTCTCCTACTTGAGTTAATTTCTGTCGAAGGGCATGTGTGTGTCCAAGGGAGATGCTGTCCGGTTTTCCCTTGGTCATCACTCATCCGAATTGAGTGATTCAAATTGCTGGGTAAACTAGATTGATAGGAGAACATATCTCCTTGAAATAGGTCTATCCAAATTCTGAACCCTTTGGGACTTAGAAATTCATTCAAAGTACTTTTGACACTAATTCCCGAGTGGGACACAATGGTCATGGCCTCCAACTTCGGAAGGCCATAACTTATTCGTCCGAACTCTGTTTTGGGTGTTCTTGGACTCTATGGAAAACCCATTGAGTCAAGATTCCAGACATGTGCCTGTGGAGGACAGTGGATAATTAGACCATGGCTGAAAATTTATGTTTTTCACCAAGTTTGCAGGTTGCTTGGTTATGTCATTGAGAATAGCCGGGTTTTGACATAACCATTTCATGGCATGTTGTGGGCTATTGTATGGGGTAGTAATTTCCATGAGTTAGCATAAGAAAAGCATGAGAAACAAAAAAGGTTGAGTTCAATTGATTTTAATCAATTGGAAGTGGTCATCTTAAGAGTTCTTTGGAAAGTGTATTATAGTTAATGGTTTAGTGAACATGATTAAGGTATGGATGTTAATGGATTTTATGGATAATGTGACTTATAGGAAAGTTATTAGGACAAGAGTGGAGGTGAAAAGTTTTGTTTAAAGGAGAAAAAGGGCTTAAATAACTAAGGTGAGGAAAAATGTAAATATTTATGAAAATATATATATATATATATATATATATATATATATATATATATATATATATATATATATATATATATTAATGTTTACCAATGTAAAAGTTTTAAGTATCTATATTATAAATGTTCAAATAAAAGAAATGTGGTTTTCTTAACTTTAGAATTATGTTGAAAATATTAAATGATTATGATTTCCATAGTTTTATAAAACATGTGTTAAGAAAATATGAAATGATTATGGTTCCATTGTTTTATAAAGCATGTGTTGAGAAAATATGAAATGATTATGGTTTCCATATTTTTATAAAACATGATTTATGGTTTCCATATTAAATGAAATGTTTATGAACATATATTCTATATATATATATATATATATATATATATATATGAAAATTTTTGAATCCATGGTTACCGTATGTTACAAATATAAAGTTTAAAGGAAAGTCGACTAAACTACTTTACGCGTGCATGGTACATGGGAAAGGGATAAGATTTTGTTTATAGAGGGAAGGGAAGAGTGATGCATATTGCCATGCACGTGAAAAGTATGAAAAGGTTACCAACGCATAATGTGATTTATTCCATAGTGCAATGGTATTTAACTGAAAGGCACAATTTATCGAAGGTTCCTTTTTAGCCATTGGTGATCGTAAAACTGTTTCCTCGGAAGTTCTTTCATGGACCAACCGGTGAAGTTACTTGTTGAGCGGGTTCCATTGGATATGTGATTCAAAAGGAAAGAAAGTAAATTAAATATTTATTGAAATGATATGTTTATACAATTGTTTTACACGTTGTATTTGAACAAAAAGGAAAAGAATATAAAATAATGTTTATTGAAATGATATGTTTATACAATTATTGTACACATTGTATTTGAACTATATTTGGAAGGAAAAGAAAGTAAAGTAAATGTTTATGGAAATGAGATCTCTATACAATTGTTTTACACAATGTATTTGAACTATATCTAGAAGGAAAATAAAGTAAAGTAAATGTTTATGGAAATGAGATCTCTATACAATTGTTTTACACATTGTATTTGAATTATATCTGGAAACATGAATTTTCCTATGGTGTACTCTCAACGAGCTCCTTTGGCTCACATTTTTCAAATGTTTTATAAAATGTTTTCAGAGAGGCGAAATGACTTCTTGATTTAGAGCATCCTGCGGGCGATGTTATACGCCTCACGCGATGACCACTTTTGAAAATGTATAGTTTTGTGTAAGTAACTACTTGTATACCTTTATTTTATGATATATATATACCTTATATATATATATATATATATATATATATATATATATATATATATATATGTGTGTGTGTGTGTGTGTGTGTGTGTGTGTGTTTTAAAGAAATGAACTCACGAGCTACGATCCTCTGTTTGGTAGAGTGCGAGTAGGCGGTGGTGTAATTCAAACTGGAGCCCAACGGCTATAGAAAAAAATATATTTTTTATATATCTATAATGTTCAGAAAATGATTTTAAAGTTTGATTTGAAATTGTTGTGGTGGACTTCATGTCCCATTGTTGGATGTGGAGTAAATTAAATTGTTTTATTACAGGTGTTGTAAATTAGAGTATCTCTTAGAAAAATAGAAACTCTACCCGATTTTCTATTAAATGTTTAAGCGTAGAAAAAGGGTTTGATGTTTAAAAGAAAAAAGAAAAAAGTTTTTCTTATCATGTTTCATAAGATTTTAATGGAAAACACAACTGTATAAATGGGTTCGCTCCATGGATTCACTTTTAATAAAGGTTTAAAAAAATGTTTTCTCAAATCCATAAGTGCCGGAGGGTCCCTCGGGTTAGGAAAGAGGAAGCCGGGTTGGGTCCCTTCAATGGTATCGAGCCTAAGGTTTTGAAAATGTTATAATTGGTTTGAAAAATCTCAAAGTCCTAAAATGATTTAATGTTTTATTTAAGGTGCACAAGTTATTTTAATAATTTAAATGTCATATGAACTTTATAACATATGATATGTTTAAATTTTAAAGAAAATGCGTCGGCGGCGAATCCCGACCAAGATGGGGGACACTGCGAGGTTATCTGCTCCGGTTGGGGAACATATGGATTAATTACATTAATGTTCCTATTCCACCTCTTGTTCCTTCAGAGCCTTCATAGGCAGGACCATCACGTCCTCCAAAGCCAGCGGGAGTTAATATACCGCTTGATCAGATGGCTCAGATGTTAGCCACAACATTTCTTCAGCCCCGTGAGCCAACAGTGTCCATTGAGAGGGCAAGGAAACTAGGGGCAAGAAATTATGAAGGAATGGGGATACGAAAAGGGCATAATTAGTGGCTAGAGAGTAATGAGAGGGTGTTCGGGTGTTATGGGATGCTCCAGTGAGGCGGATGGTGACATGCCTTTCTGGCTGAGAGACACTTAGCATGACTGGTGGAGCGTGACAAGGCCGGTGCCCGGAGGGTGTCTAGGCGCAGTTTAAAGAGGAGTTTCTAGAGAAATTCTACCCTACAGTCTATAAAGATCAGAAAATTGAAGAATTTTTCAAGCTCGAGCAAGGGGACCATGTTAGTGACAGTTTAAGAAAAGAAGTTCTTGGAACTAGTGCAATATGTTCCTCTATTTGTGACCCACAGTGAGAAAAGTAAGAGGTTTATAATTGGGCACAGGAAAATAGGTCGAGTATTGTGGTGTGGTTCTCATACTTTCAGTATGGGACGAGGTGGTTGAGGCTGCCATCGGGGTGAAGGAGTTTAGAGGATTAGCTCCTCGGATTGCTGAGTTGCGAGGGCGAGAGATGGAATCTACTTGGACTCGGGGTGGATCAGTAAAAGTCAAAGAGGGAGGAGAAAGCCACCATGGGCAAGTGGTAAGACAGGTCATAGGTACTTGATCCGGTCGAGTTTATTAAAACCATCGGTAGACTTCTTAAACGAAGATATGAATGCGATGGTGTGAGAGGTTTCACGAGAGGGAATGCGGATGGAAGTGGAGTGTTTGTTACATATGTGGACGATTAGGACATTTTGCAAAGGAATGTCCACAAAATTAATATCGGTGGGTCGACTATAGTGGCACCGGTCACCCAGAGGCCATTTCGGCTAGTGGGGTCCCGCGATCGGAGGGGCTTCGATAGGGTTCTCCTTCGATTATGCCCTAGTGTGTACCGGCGTGGTGAAGTTAAGCCACCGGAGGACCTCCAAGTCGACCTATGACCCAAGCCAAGGTATTTGCGGTTACCAATGAGAATCGTCTTTTGCTCCCGATGTTGTAGCGAGGTATAATTTGAGTCTTTGGTGAAATGATGCTCATATTACCGGACCACTAGAGCTACATTCTTTTATTTCTATGGGGTTTGTTTCAAATGTTAATGTGGAGTCCCATCCTATAGAATGCAGTATAGTGGTATCTCTTCCTACAGGGGATTCATGAATAGTAGAGAGTGTTTATCAGAATAGCAGGGTGATTATTGGAGGCCAGGAGTTTTGGCAGACTTGATATTATTAGACATCCATGACTTTGATGTTATATTAGGCATGGATTGGCTATCTAGACATCATGCTATAGTGGATTGTTATAGAAAAGAGGTTAAATTCTACAGACCAGGGGAGACAGAGGTTGTGTTCTATGGGTTATGGAATATACTACCTAACGATGTGGCTGACTATGAGGCTAGTAAGATGCTTTCAGGAAGTCATATCGGGATACCTAGCTTATGCCATTGAGGTGAGGGATGGGTGGTGGTCATTTGGAAGATATTCCACATTAGTCATAGAATTTAGGATGTATTTCAGAAAGGATCTTTCGGGTATACCTCAAAATAGAGATTGATTTTGATTAAGATTGGCCCGCAGGAGTGAAGCGATCTACAAGGCACACTCTGGGATGGCTCCTTTAGAGTTGAAAGAATTGAAAGTACAGATGGAGGAGCTTGTGAGTAAGGGTTTTGTCAGGCTGAGTACTTCGCCTTGGGGAGCTCCGGTTCTGTTTGTGAAGAAAAATTATGGAAGTATTAGATTGTGTATTGATTACAGAGAGTTGAATAAAGTGACAATACGAAATCAATACCAACTTCCACAGATTGATGATCTTTTTGATCAATTACAGGGAGCGAGGGTATTTTCGAAAATTGATTTGAGGTCAGGTTACCATCAATTAAAGATCCGGTCAGAGGATGTTCCCAAGACAGCTTTCAGAACACGGTATGGGCATTACAAGTTCTTAGTCATGCCATTTTAATTTAACTAATGTTCAATTTGCTTTTATGGATCTTATGAATAGGATCTTTCGGCCTTATTTAGATCAGGTTTATTATAGTATTACATTGATGACATTTGATCTATTCGAATTAGTAAGGAAAATCCCGAGAGGAACATGCGAGGATTGTTTCACAGTTATAGAAAGAAAATTAGTTGTATGCCAAATTCGATGCATCTGCCGGGTTCTGATTGAAGCCGAGTGTTGCTTTTCTAGGAAATGTGATTTCAGCAGAGGAGGTTTCTATTGATCCTCAAAAAATTGAGGTAATTGTGGTAGAGCCACCTCTGAATGTGGCCAGAGATCTGAAGTTTTAAGGTTTGGCGGGGTATCAAAGTTTGTTGAGAGTTTTCGAAGTTAGCGACTCCTTTGGCTAAATTGACAAGGAAGAGGAAAGAAATTTATATGGTCAAGGCATGTCGGCAAAGCCGATGAAATAAAGCGGAGGTGACCTCAACTCGGTTCCCACACTTCTGTCGAGCGGGATGGATATCTGAGTGTATTGTGATGCTTCCAGGCAGGGCTTAGGGTGTGTGTTAATGCAACATGAAAATGTGATAGCATATGCTTCGAGATAATTGAAGAAGCATGAGCAAAATTATCCGACACACGACCTAGAGATGGCTGATGTAGTCTTTGCTCTACAGATATGGAGGCATTACTTATATGGGGTTCCATGTAGAATTTTACGGATCCACGAGAGTCTACGGTGTTACACGGAAGGAGTTAAATATGGGAGAGAGAGGAGATGGAGTTGAGCTCATTAAGGATTATGGTACACTGTGGGTACCATCAGGGAAAAGCTAATGTAGTGGCGTGCTCTCGATAGGAAATCTACGGAGTTCCATATCTCACTTAAAAGTTTGTATACCTCCTACAGACTTGTGATTGAGGTCTTTAGGTGTGAGACTAGAGTTATGAATCTTAGAGCTTTACTAGCTACATTTCATGTTATTCGTCGGAATATTGATAGACAGGATAAAGAGGCTACGGACTCAAGATCGATGTGATTAAGTTGAAAGGAACCGGGTGCGGGCGGTTGAAGGGATTTTCGATCTGGGCGGATGGTATTTTTTATTGATGATGGGTCACGAGGTTGTGATATGCCGTGTGGGGAGTAAAGAAAGAAATAATGCATCTCAGAAGAGCTCACTCTTGCATATGCGTGCATCCGGGAAGCACTAAAATGTATCATGTACCTTGAACACTCTTGTGGAGGGTATGAAGAAAGATGTTCTGCAGTTTGTCTTGAGGATGTCTCATTTGTTAGCAAGTTCGGGCTGAGCATCAAAGACACAATAGAATATTCTACAGTCTCTTAATTCTAGTAGAAATGGGAAGTCACAATAGTTTTGTGGTAGGACTTCAGCGTTGCCGAGTGCTTATAATCTGATATGGGTGATTGTTGATAGATTGTGAAATCATTCATTTCCTACCTATGAAAAGCTTTGATGACTCGGTTGAGAAGTTGGCCGAGTTGTATGTAAAAGAGATTATACAGCTTCACGGTACACAAGTATCGATAGTATCAGACAGAGATCCACGGTTTACTTCCCGATTCTAGCTTAGCTTAAAGAGAGCTCTGGGTACTAGATTACATTTCAGTACGGCTTTCCATCCTCAAACGGATGGCCAATCTGAAATAACCATATAGACATTGGAAGATATGCTCAGGGATTATGTGTTAGAGTTTAAAGGAAGTTGGGATAGACATCTACCATTGTGGGTTGCCTACAACAATGGTTATCAATCAAGCATTGAAATGAGCCTTACGGGGCCATATATGGAAGGAAGTGTAGGACTCCATTATGTTGGAATGAGGTAGGTGAGAGAAAATTGTTAGGTCTAAAAATTATTCAGGTCATGATAGATAATGTTAAGGTTATCAGGGATAGATTAAAGATAGCACAAGATTGACAGAAAATTTATGTTGATAACGGAAGGAGATATCTGGAATTTCAGGTGGGGAATCAGGTATTTATGAGGATATCACCCTTGAAAGGGGTGTTGCGATTCGGAAAGAAAGGGAAGTTAAGTCCTCGTTATATGGGACCTTATGAGATTGTGGAAATAATTGGGGAGGTAGCGTATCAGTTGAGGTTGCCACATAAATTGGCCATAATACATGATGTCTTTCATGTTTCTATGCTTAAAAAGTATGCCAAATCTTTCACATGTGTTAAGGGATCAACCGGTTGAATTGAAAGAAGACTTGACTTATGAAGAAAGACCGGTTAGTTGTGGTGAAAGGATCCAAGTTCTTGAACAATGTATTCTTTAGTGAAAGTGCTTGGATGAATCAACTGAGAAAGGCTTAACATGGGAACGTGAAGATCAGATGCAGACTCAGTATCCACACCTGTTTTAGTTAGGTATGAAAATTAAATTTCGAGGACGAAATTTTTATAAGGAGGGGTGAATAGTAAGACCTTGAATTTAATGTTTCCATGAATAGTAAATTTCGTTTTCGATAAATATGTATTTGACTGGAAACGGTCAAATGAATAGTAATTTTTGAAAAATGAGCCTCGAAGAATCGAAATTGCTCAGAATAATATATTGAGTCTAAAGGAACTGAAACATATTAAAATGAAACTAATTTAAGGGGTGAGAATGTAAACCCTGGAAAAATGTAATTTTTCTGGAAAAAGGCAAAACGGTAATTTACCGTTGGAAAAAAATATGTAATTTTTCTAGATCTCGGATAATGGCCAAGCTTCACTTAGGTTGAATTTTCTCGTAAATCCTAGCTACCGGTCAATTTCGTTTGAATTTGAGATAGTCGAATTTTAATGAAATTCAAGGCGACGGACATCGAGTAGACACGAAAATGAGATTTTTAGAAAAATCTCGAAAAATGTCAAATATTTAAAGAATGTCCATTTAAGATAAATGGAACTAAAACCGGGACGAAATAAATTGTTTTGGGACAAGAACGGAACCAAATAAGTATGACACATGGCGCAACGTGAGCCACGTGTCCACACTATAAATAACCTAAAATATCTAACATGCCAAAAGATCTCTGTTTTTGGTCAGTTAAACCGTAGAGAGAGAGAGAGAGAGAGAGAGAGAGAGAGAGAGAGAGAGAGAGAGAGAGAGAGAAAAGAAAAGGCAAGCTTCTCTCTATGATTCACGAGTTTTCGTCGGTTGGATCTCGTTGGGTCAAGAGTTAAAGTTGCTCTACGCGATTAGAGCTCTGCATGGGTACCGGAATCACAAGATTTCGTAGAGGTTCAAAGTTCGGGTTTTCATGAAAACTGAGAAAAGGTGGTGTCTCGTAAAATCACGCTATTTGAGGTAGAGTTTTTTTCCTACTCTGAGTTAATTTACGTCTAGAATATATGTGTGTGTGTTCAAGGAGATCTTTGTCAAGTTTTCCTTCGACCCCATGGCGTATTTTAGCCATAACGGCCATCACTCATCGAATTAAGTGATTCAAATTCTGGGTAAATTAGATTGATAGGAGAACATATCTCCTTGGGAAATGGGTCTATCAATTAGAACCCTTTGGGACTCGAAATTCATTCAAAGTGCATCGGCTGCTTAATTCTGAGTGGGACACAATGGTCTGGCCTCAGCCCCGGAAGGCCATAACTTCTTCGTCCGAACTCCGTTTTGGGTGTTCTTGGACTCTATGGAAAGCCCATTGAATCAAGATTCCAGAAATGTGCCTATGGAGGATAGTGGATGATCAAACCATGGCTGAAAATTTATGTTTCGCACCAAGTGTGCAGGTTGCTTGGTTATGTCACTGAGAATAGCCCCGGGTTTGTGCATTTCATGGCACATATTGTGGGCTGTGTATGAGTAGTAATTTCCATGATTTAGAATAAGAAAAGCATGACAAACAAAAGAGGTTGAGTTCGATTGATTTTAATCAATTTAGGAAGTGATTAAATGTCTTAAGGAGTTCTTTGAAAGTATATTATAGTTAATGGTTTAATTGAACATGATAAAGGTATGGATGTTAATGGATTTTATGGATAATGTGACTTGTAGGAGGAAAGTGATTAAGGACAAAGGTGGAGGTGGAAAGTTTTCTTTAAAGGAGGAAAATGGGCTTAAATAACTAAGATGAGGGAAAATGTAAATGTTTATGAAAATATATATATACTTTCTCTATATATATATATATAACAATATATATATATGTAACATAATATATCATATATAGAAATATTGAATCTCATTCATTTTTGTTGAAGTTGGGAGATGCATTCAAAGTCACTATGTTATGAACATAGGGTGGGTTGTTATGGGGAAGGGATATATCTGGCGATCAAGCCCAGAACCTCATAATGTGATTTATTCCATAGTGCAATGGTATTTAAAAGAAATGCACGATTTATTGGAGGTTCCTTTTGGGCCATCAGTGATCATAAGACTATTTCTTCGGAGGTTCTTTCATGGACCAACAGTGGTTAAAGGTAGACGAGTTCCATTGGATATGACGGATTCAAAAAGGAAAAGAAAGTAAAGTAAATATTTATTGAAATGATATGTTTATACAATTGTTTTACACGTTGTATTTGAACAAAAAGGAAAAGAATGTAAAGTAAATGTTTATTGAAATGATATGTTTATACAATTGTTTTACACATTGTATTTGAACTATATCTGGAAGGAAAATAAAGTAAATGTTTATGGAAATGAGATCTATACAATTGTTTTCTTCGTTGTATTTGGTATATCGAAAACATTATTTTCCTATAGTGTACTCTCATTTGAGCTCCCTTTAGCTCACCTTTTTCCAAATGTTTTTATAAAATGTTTTGAGGGCGAAGTAGGCTTGCGAGTTCGAGCATCCTCAGGAACCGTGACACATAGCCTCAGCGAAGACCTGCACTGAAAATGTATAGTTTTTGTTGTAAATAACTACTTGTACACCTTTATTTTATGATATATATATATATATATATATATATATATATATATATATATATATATATATATATATATATATATATATATATATATATATGTGTGTGTGTGTGTGTGTGTGTGTGTGTGTGTGTTTTAAAGAAATGAACTACGAGAGCTCTGATCCTCTGTTTGGTAAAGGTACGTAGGCGATTGGGTGTAATTCCCGACTTGAGCCCAACGGTTATAGAAAAAAAAATATTTTCTATAAATCTATAGTGTTCAGAAAATGATTTTAAAGTTTGATTTGAAATTGTTGTGGTGGACTTAATGTCCCATTGTTGGATGTGGAGTAAATTAAAGTGTTTTATTACAGGTGTTGTAAATTAGGTAATGCCGAAAAACAGAGGAAACTCTGCCCAATTTTCTATAAAATGTTAAAGCATAGAAAAAGGGTTTGATGTTTAAAAGAAAAAAAAAAGTTTTTCCCACCATGTTTCATAAGATTTTAATGGAAAACACAACTGTATACATGGGTTCGCTCCACGAATTTGATGAGCTTAAAAGTCATCTATTTTTAATCCATTTTTCTGTTTGATTTTCATCTAAAAGATAATTAATATCTGACAGAAGAAACTCACCAATTTGTTATTAACGGGAGTGTGAAAGAAGAAGAAGCCGATAGAAAAATACGTGATTGGTGGAGTAAAAATGCGAGAAAATGGCGGGGCGAAATGAAAGCAAGCGGTTAACTAATGTTGCGGTTTGGAGCACGATCGATTATGATGTGTGACATCAGGAAAATTGAAGGAAATTTGATGCAGGTCGCGACAGGGATCACAAGTTAGGCAGTTGAGGATTAACCAGAGACTTAAGGAATGATGTCGCGACAACATCGTGATGTCGCGACAAAGGTTGATGTCGCGACAAGGGATGGAGGTCGCGACAAGAGAAGCGTCTTGAAGCTACGACAGGTTTGAAAAGATGAAACTGATGTGACTTAAGGAATGATGTCGCGACAACATCGTGATGTCGCGACAAAGGTTGATGTCGCGACAAGGGATGGAGGTAGCGGCAAGAAGCATAGCAGGCTTCAGCGGAGTTTGAAAGATGGCGATGTGACTTAAGTACATTTGCCATGACGAAGGGCGTGTCGCGACACCAAAAGCAACCAGTTGAAGCCTCCAGAGACATAAGACGTGCTCAGTTGAAGGTTGCAGTTCCTTAAGTTAATGTCGCGACAAGAGATTGATGTCGCGACATCAGGAATGAACAGTTGAAACCTGCAGAGGCATAAAGTGATGTCGACAAGAGTTGATAACCGCGACATTAGGAACCATCGGTTGAATCTTTGCAAAGACGGGGCGATGTAGCGACAAAAGAGTTGATGTCGCGACATCGAGGAGCAACGATTGAAACTGCGGAGGCGCCAAAGTGATGTCGCGACAAGGGTTGATGTCGCGACATGGGAACCATCGATTGAAAGAATTTGCAAAGACATGGCGATGTCGCGACAAAGGGATTGATATGCGGCGACATCGGGGAACAACCGATTGAAACTGCGAGAGGCATAAAGTGATGTCGCGACAAAGGGTTTGATAATGAGCATCGGGAACTCCATCGATTGAAAATTTCTGCGAGAGACTTAAGTTGATGTGTGACAAGAGATCGATGTCGCGACATGGATGATGTCGACATTGATTCCTTGTCGCGACATAAAGATGCTCGGGAAAACAAAGGAATGTTATGACTTATTGATAAATGCTATGACAAGTGCCAAACTAACTAATGTCGACAAAGGGATTTGAGGTGTGACACACGAGCCGATAACATGGGCGAGTCCGCGGAAATCCACAAAGAATGCATTGGAGTTAAGACTGACAGAAACCCCCATAAATAGCGGTACCGGGAGAAAAGGAAGGCAGGAGCGTGGCGAGCGAAGAAGAATCTGGGTAGCCGGAAACTCATTTTATTTTCTTTTCTTTTCTTTTATTTCTTTTATTTTCTTTTACATTTCGATCGTTATAGATTAGATTATTTTCATCTTTCTTTATTTTGTTTTATTTTACGGATCTGGATGTTATCGTTTTGGCTTGAATCACGAATACGAGAATTCCATTCTTTTCAAATTACTACGGAATGTTTGAAGATTCGAGACAAATTTAAAGGTCGACTTTTCAGTTTCAAATTCACAAGTTGTTCTTATGATCGGAGAATGATGTAGTGTGTAATTCAGTGGTGAAACCCAGCTTCCATTAAGTGAATGCTATAGTCAGAATTTATCTTTTGTAGTTGTTTCCGGCTTGAATTTGAGTTTGTAGATTTACTTACAGGTTATGGGTTTAATGTTTTTGATACGAATATCGGTTTCTTATACTTGGATTTAAGATTTGTTTTCATTGCTCTCACGATTTCAAGGAGATCTACGAGTGACACAGAGAAGGCATTCCTGAGAGTTATGAACATTTCTTTGAAGGTATATTAACTTGCTATTAGACATCTAATGAGCTTTGTAAGTTTTACTTAGATAAATCCTCTTCTCACTTGAAATCAAGAATAGGTTGAATGAGTTATCAATTTAAACAAGCGAGTTCACCTCAATTCGAATAGTGAAGCCAATCAGTGTTAGGCGAGATCTAATCAAGGAGAGGGTGATCTATTTCTAATTTAGAGGAAGAGTAACCGGAAGTTGTATATCCTTGTAGGAGTAGCAGGAGCTAAGGTTTGAGTCCATAAATGGGTATGAAGTATTGCAAAGAAAAATACCCGGATTAAGGAAATCCTATTAAAAGTAGTCATCTAATTCCACGTCTTCGAAAGAATCGGGAAATTAGATAATGAATTTGTGGAGTGTGTGGAAGTCATTTGTCTTGCTAAACGCCTTGGGCTGATTTTAGAGCACGAAATACCTGAGCAATTTTATGGTGTTAACTACGAAATTGATACTTCACAATAAGCAGTGTTCTTGATGTGTCCTCTAAAGATAACTATTCAGTTTCCATTTATTTTCTTAACTATTCATTATTCTTTATTCTTTAGATTCAGTTTATTTGATTGTTCATTCTTTTTCCTTCATACTTTGTATATTTCTGACTATTAGGTACGGATCATGATGTCATGTTATAGTTCAAATAGTATGGAGGCAGGTAGTCGGGGTAGTTGATCTAGAATTCTTGAGATCTACAGCTGGGATCGATATCTGGACTATCATTTATTACTTGTCGTCATTGCACTTCACGGGATATTAGGCCAAAACCAAAATTGAAAATGATTTCTCCCAGAGATTTTGGTTTTATATAGTAGAAAGTTAACAAGTTTTTATGGCGCGTTGCGGATTAAACGATAGTCTTTTGGCAATAATAGTGTTATAAATTTGTACATGTGTTTTAATTAGGTTAACAAGTTTTATGGCGCCGTTATAGAAGTCGAAAAAATTTAGTAAATCAATATTCAGACGAAAGAAGGAAATGCTAATTTGGACATTTTGAAGAAAAAGAACAAAAATAGCTTTTCAAGCAGTAGTTATTTTTAGTCACTAACCTTTAACAAACCATATTGAAAATGTTGTTGACCCGGTAATCCCCATTAATGTAAGTGTGTTTTGATTTGGGGACAAAATTTTAATGCATAGGAAACGAGACAACGATCACGATTCAATGGAATACGAAATTAGAGAGAACACTCGAAGCTTAGGAAAGAGATAAGAGGCGGAAAACTCAACCATGAGCGCGGATGAAAGGCGGGATCAGAATGAAGTACATAGAAGCTGACTAGAGGCCTCGATCAATCTTATGGAGGACTTACGGAGCCTATTATTCGAAGATGAGTGCTGCTGCAGAAATCGGGCGACCGGCTATTGATGCAAATAATTTTGAACTTAAACCAGCACTAATTACGATGGTCCAGCAGCATCAGTTCTTTGGTCATCCCCTTGAGGACTAAGCGAGGCACTGGGAAGATTTCTCGGGATGGCTAATACGGTGAAGTTGAATGGGGTGAGGACCGAAGTCATCAAGCGCATCTATTCCCATTCTCTCTAAGAATCTGCTGACCATGGTATGAATCTTTACCATATGGTTACATTGATACTTAGGAGGAGTTAGTAGAGGCCTACTTAGGTAGATTCTTTCCCCAGCCCTCACCTCGAGAGAGAAGGAGGGAAATCATTGTGTTCAGCAGGGGGAAGATGAAAGCGTATGTAACAGGAAAGATTGGCTTAGTTCTTGAGAAAGTGTCCAATGTATGGGATAGATACGAAGACTCGGATGGACATTGTATATGCCTTGAATGATATATATCAAGGGGATCGTGATGCTTCATGTTGTGGAGCATTCAAGCTGAAAAATCTTTGAAGAGGCAAAGAGCGATTGAAGACAGGCTAAATGCAATATAGAAACTCCTTACGAGTTTTCAAGGAATGACAGAGGAAGGGGATCATGGAATTTGAGCAAGATGACAGCCATAGGTAAGTTGGATGCCATTATGCACGGGATGGACAAACGAAAGGAAGACACACACTGCCCATGAGATAGGAGCAGTTGAAAGAGAGTTATTAAAGGGAAGTGCTGAGAGAGCTGCTGAAGAACAATTCTATGATGCTAAAGAGGTTAAGTATCTGGGTGAGCCAAGAAACTACCATTTCAAACCCAATACTAACTGCCGATACATTATCACCCGACAACGAGGAACCATGAATTTCTCATATGGTGGAGAAGCCGCAAGGCTGAGGCATGGAGCGAGAGCCCTCAGCGGGGTTATCAGCGATACCAAAGGTCCGGCGCGTGAGGAAATGAACACAGAAATGAATATCGGGGTCAGAGGAGGGCCCAATCTTTTGAAAGAACAAATCTTGCTGCGAGTTCATAGGGATAATAGAAGCTATTGAAGCTCCATGAACAAAGTTGCGAATTGGAAGCAGCGCTACCAATTCTCAAAATTGAGAACACCACCAGTCATCCCACTGAAGAACACGGAGACACAAGTAGAGCGTGGCCCTAACCTGCAAAGCAGGAGGAAGATGCTTCCCAAGTGACCTGAAGAATCAAAAATTTGCATGGGTACATGCGGCTTAGAAGTGGGAAGGAGTTAGAAAGATGAAAGAAAAAATGGCAATGAAAGAAGAAGAAAGCCCGAAAGGAAGAAGCATTGGAGAAAGAAAGAAGGAATTGGGCGAAGGATATCCAAGGCTCACAGGCCTGCAGTCCCATTTCCACAGAGGCTGCAGAAATCAAAGATAGAGGAAGCGATTTTAAGGTTTTGAAAACCTTTCGGAAGCTAGAGATCGTGTACCCTTTACAGTGGTGACTCCCGGATGCGCTCTATGCAAATTCTGAAGGACATCTTTGAACAAGAAAGAAAGATAGTAGAAGAAGGGATTGTAGTCTCACTTGCTGCTTGCGGTCTTTGTGATAAAGAAAGAATTGCGAAAGATGAAGGATCCCGAGGGAGTTTACAATTCCTTGCATCATTGGAGGAGTTGAATTCAGAAAGCTCGTGACTCGGGAGCTAGTATAAACTTGATGCCTGCTACGTTTGCCAAACAATTAAGTTTGGGGAGTTTATTCCACCACTATTACTCTTCAAATGGGACCAAATCGATGGTAAAACCTGAAGGAGTCTTGGAAGATGTCTTTGAAATTATTTGTTGGAAATTTGTTTTCAGTAGACTTAAATCATTACGGACATGGAAGATTCCTAAGTACCTGCTATTGGGAGACCATTCCTAGCCTCTTGGGCTGCCACGATCGACATGCAAAAGGAGTTCTTACCTTGAGGGGTTGGAGAGGAAAGGCTATTTGCTTCGACTTGATCAAGCATCACGAGAATATAGATATAGACGAGGAAAATTGCAATGTAGTTGATGATGTCTATACCTCTGACCTCTGATGTTCACAATGATTGTAATGCTCAAATTTGTATCAATAAAAAGAAGTACATTCCGGTATATTGAAGATGACTACTTTGATTGTCCGTCTGACGGTTTTCATTCTATAGAAGCATGTTTGAGCTGAAAAGCAAAACAGAAATGACAAAGGGAAAATAATGAAAAGGGAAATTCATGAAACCGGTGAAGAGAATTTAGTGTTGAAGAGTTGCCAAAGTCATTTTAAAGTATGCTTACTTAGAATCACGAGAAAACCGGTGACTATCTGCACGCTGGGCTTCATTGATGTTGAGAGCGAAGGTTCTTGAAAATCTTAAAGAAGCATAAAGAGTCATAGCTTGGTCGAATTTGAAGAGTTGGAAGAATTGTCAGTCCGTGATTTATATGCTTAAAATTACGCTGAAGAAACTTCCAAAAGCCATCTGTAGAACATCAAAGGAAGTGAATCCGGTGATGAAGAGGAAGTAGTCGGGAAGAAATTTTCAATTCTTGAATCTTTGGTTTTATCTATGCAATTTAAGATAGTCCTTGGGTTAGCCCAGTCCATGTGGTTCCCAAGAAGAGGTGGGTTTACTATGATCACTTAATGAAAAATAAAATTGATTCAACCCAAAACGATGACGGGATGGAGGTATGCATTGATTACGAGAGCGAACAGCACGAAAGAATCATTTCCTTTGCCCTTCATTGATCGGATGTTGGGCGGATTAACGAGGACACCCTCATTTTGTTTCTTGGATGGGTATTCGGGGATACAATCCCAGATTGCTATTACTGAGGACGAAGACCACATTCACATGCCCCTATGGTACCTTTGCCTTGGAAAGGATGCCGTTTAGGGCATGTAATGCTCTGCTACATTCAAAGGTGTATGATGTCAATATTCTCAGATTTTGTTGAAGAGGTTAGGAAATTTTATGGATGACTTCACTTTGTGTATGGATCAGTTTTGATCCGTGTTTGAAGAACTTAGGCAGTGCTTCAAAAGATGCGAGACAAGCGGCTTCTTGAATTGGGAAAAATGCCATTTTATGGTACTTGAAGGTATTGTTCTTGGGCATAAAATTTACAACTGCTGAATTTAAGGTAGACCAATCCAAGGTATCCATTATCAAAACTCTTGCACCACCTACCACGAGTAAAAGGAATAAAGAAGCTTCTTAAGGGCATGCTAGATTTTATAGGAGATTCATAAGACTTCTGAAATAGCGAACCCTTTATCTCTGATTCTTGGAGAATGATACGAGTTTAATTTTGATGACTCTGTAAGAATTTGCTTTTGAAATCAAGATCAGAATTGGTTCAGGCACCTATAATGGTTGCACGAGAATGGGATCGAGGATTTGAAATAATGTGTGATGCCGGTGATTTTTGCAATGGAATTTGTCACAGGAACGAAAGGAGGAGAAAATATTCGAGGACCATATACTATGCTGATGAACCTTCAATGAAGCATAAGAAAATTACTCCAACAAGCGAAAAGGATGCTAGCCATAGTATTTGCTTGTGAAAAATTCAAATGATACATTTGGGATCCCGTGTTATTATTCATGCGATCATCTGTGATCAAGTACGATGTCAAGAAGGAAGCTAAGCGGGAACATTAAGGTGGGTCTTGCTATTGCAAGAGTTTGACTTGAGTCGAGGATAAAGGGGGTGTGACAATGTGATGGTGATCCTTGTCAAGAGTAGAAAACCTTCTTTGAAGAAGAAAGTAACGATGCAGAGAACTTCCCGGATGAGCAAGTTGTTTTAAAGTTTCCTTCCAGCTTCCATGGTATCGCGTGTGTGAACTATTTAGCTTGTGGAGTAGTTCGGCTGAATTCAGCTACCACTTGAAGAGAGGAAACTCGAAGCGACAGCATGTATTATATTTGGGATGATCCACTATTATTTAAGAGGTCTTGACATGATAATAAGAAGATGTGTGCAGGAAAATGAACAAGGAAAATTAAGATAGATACATGCATCGCCATATGGGGGCATTTTTCGAGGGAGAAAGAGCGACTCATAAGATACTCAATGCGGATTTTATTGGCCCACTATCTTGAGGGTGTCTTGAGTGGGTTAAATTATGTGATAGATGCGAAAAGATTGGAAATATCGACGAAATGAAATGCCACAAGAGGTATAATGGTGGTACCGTCTCTTTGATGTATGGGGAATGGAATTTTATGGGACCATTCCACCATCATTTAGAACACAGCCACATACGCTGTCGATTGATTATGTGTTTCCAAATGGGTGGAAAGCAGTGGCATCAGGAATGATGCTAATATCTGGTTGTGAGCTTCTTGCGAAAAAATATTTTGAAGCGGATTTGGAACACCGGAACTATCTTTAGTGATGGGGGAAGCCATTTTACCAAACAAAATATTTGCAAAACTCATGGCTTGAGTATGGGATCAAGCATATAATGAGTCTAGCTTATCATCCCAGGAACCCGATGGACAAGCGAGAAATTTCAGCGGGGAGATTAAAGAATACTTGAAAAGGCTGCAATTTCAGCGGGAAAGTTGGTCTTCCAAACATTGATGCACTTTGGGCTTCTGAGGGTGCATACAAAACTCCGTTGGAATGTCTGAATTGTTTTGAAAACCATGTGCTACCTGCGGAATTGGAATACAAAGCGATGTGGGCCATCGAAGTTGAACTTCGATTTAAGCGCAGAGAGAGATTGCTCAAGCTATGCAGCTGAAGGAGTGAGAAATGAAGCCTATGATAATGCTAGAATCTGAGGATAAGGCGAAGAATGGCATGATCAAAGGATCTGAGAAGAAGTTCGAGAGAAGCGAGAGTGAGTTCTTGTTTTAATTCTAGACTGAGAAATTGTTTCAGGGAAAGTTGAAATCAAATGGAGTGGGCCATACACGGAGTGGTGTCAGCGGTATTGGGACGGTGACATTAATGGTGATCTTTGGAGAAGAGATTCAGAGTCAATGGACAAAGGCCGAGCACTATCTAAGCGGGGAGGAAGGAATGGAAGAGCTCAATGGGTTATCTAGAAGAAGAACCAAAGCGACAAATCCATTCAGGACTCAAAAGCGGCCGGTGATGGGAGGCAACCCATAGAAAATTTAGTTTTTGCTTTTAGATTTTGAATTTTTTTGCAGTAATTTCGTTTTGATTAGTTCTTATAAAGATAGATTTAATTTTGAGAAGTTAATTGTAGTTTAATTAAATTTTCTTGAATCATGCGATATACGTCACATGAAATTTGAAAGACATGAGTGAGAAAAGAAGCAACTCAGGACACCTCTAGCAACACGAAATGTCACGACATGAGCAAGGGGGTAACTTTCTCCCTAAACCAGAGCACATGAAATATAGTGTAGTGCTTGTTAATTTTGCTTGGAGATGCACGAATAAATGTCTAAGGAGTATAGGATTAATAAAAATTTAAGTTTTGAGATCACATTAAACTAAGGGCATAGGTCGCGACCAGAAACAAAAACTTGAAAATGAAAAGTCACGACATGAGACAACGCAATATCTAAAAACCGATTTATGTCGCGACAAACTTAGTATGTCGCGACATAAAAGAATCTGTGCCAGTACTCACCTGCCCAAATGCCCTAAAATTAATGTTCTTAAATAAAAGTGAGCGAAAATTGATGTCGTGACAAGCGGAATTTAAGGAAATAATAATTAGCCCACAAAACTTGATTGGTGCAAGCTGTTGGAGAACTTCTTCCCACTCCCGCTCGATTTCAGCTTAGATTTCATCCTCCACTTCCTTATGATTCTAAATTCCACGAAAAGCCATAGCTCAAAATCTTTAGAAAACTTTCCTTAGTTCAAATGGTTGAAACCTCAAACCTTGTCCCTAACCTGGAAGAGATCATGGAGGAATATGTGCAACCAGGAGAAGAAATCCGACGGGAAGAGCCAGATGGAAAGATGCCCGCAAAGCACCCGAAGCACAGCCCGGTTTAGAAAAGAATGGATGAGGAAGAGGAAGAAAGGAAGAAGTAAGAAGATTTTGTGTCAGAGGAAGCTTATTCCAGCTGGACACTATGCCAACAAGAGAGGTTCACGTGCTCGGAAGAGATTCGGAAACCTATTGCGCTTTCAAGGGATGATTGAACAAGAGGTTAGGAAGCTTTAGCACATGAAAGTCGAGTACCTGACGAGTGGTGAAGGAATTTTATTCAAATGCGGTAGGCGGGAAGGGCAACCTTTGTGTTCGTCGGAGGGTGTGGGCTGTGGAGCCAAGGCCGTGCGAAGCCTATGGATGGCGGGGGCCTGAAGCATGGAGTCGAGTTAGCTCTTAGAGAGAACCCAATTTTAAGAAGATTGCCAAAAAGCTCAACGGCTGGAAGCTGGGCGGGACGAGAGAGGAGGCTGAAAACCTGAGCAGGGGGAAGCCTCATAGGAGGCTAAGGTATGGTTCTATTTCTTGGCCTCTGTTTGGTCCCTGACCAAGCATGTGCACGGTGAGAGAAGCGAGGAAGCAATTATGTTGTATGCTGTACACCGAGAGAGTCTGAAGCTCGATGTGGGGAATGGTAATTGAAAGATTCTATAATGAGGGACCGTAGAGGAAGCAGGGGGTGATCCTCCTTTGTGACAATAAGCTGTACTATGTTTAAAAATTTGGGGTGAAGGAATTACGGGAAGAAGAAGAAAAGTCCTATGACATCACTCCCCTGCGACGGGGGTGAAGCGGGACGAGCAAAAGAAAAGGGGTGTTGATTGAAGCAGAAGAAGCTCAGTTTGTAGGATGAGAAGAGAGGAGACTTTGAGGGTTCTTTGGCCCGAGAAAGAAAGAGAACTGAGAAACTCCTCAGAAATAATGCTTTCTGTTCTGCCCAGAGACAATGAAGGGCGGGATGAAGAAGCCCATATATTTTTCCATCCCCTTAGCTAGTTATACCTTAAACGAGGAACATTCGGAGAAGCGAGGAAAGCTCAAGGGAGCACGAAAGAACAATTCAATAATGGAGGTCCTGATACCGTCAGAAGAAGATGGAAGAGGGGGAAAAGAGTGGAATGTCTGTGAAATTCGGGAAGGAATTTATGAAAAAGAGTTAAAAAGAAGAGATCAGCAATGGGAAGAAGAGCTGAAAAGAAGAAGAACATATGAAGGGTTCTTTGACAAGAGGACTTCAAGAAGAAGAAATGAAGGAAAGAGATGTCTTCTGAAACTGGCGAGTCGCGAATCTTTTATAACAATCGGTTTGGGCGTGATTCTCGGCTCAACCATCATGAAAAGGAGGTAGAGCGGGAAGCCAAATTGGGAGAAACGAGATCAAAGGGGATTCAAATTTTTATACAAAGTCTCTACAAAAAGATTTTGAGAATAAGTTTGGATGATAGAGACCAAAGCAAGGATGTTGAATCTACGAGGCGAGAGAGAATGGTATTTAAAATTTGGATTTGATTAACAACAATCTTTCCAAATTTTTGGAAGTAATTCTTGAAATGGAAAACTTTAATGAATGGCTTGGGGAAGAGACAAGATAGGCTAAACAAGAAGGTTGATCTCTCAGTAGGATCTTCATTGAAGACGAGTTGAAGCGGAAGCTAAGAAGAGAAAGGAAAGAAGGGAAATTAAATTCCCTCCATTCCCATCTCAATTGGGTACCCTAGACCTGGATCCCCCTAATATCTTTGCTGCCTCTTCCAAAAGAAAAAGATAGACTTCTTCCCAAGCTGACCTTCCTTATTCTCCAAAGACCATACTGTGGTATCCAACATTTGCAATTGAATCGAAATAAAATGATAAATTTGAATTGAATTGTTGTATTTACTTTGGTTTTGTTAAATTTTGTGTTGCTTTGTGGTTGCATAGTTGGGAAAATAAAAGTAGGAATTAGTTCGAGAATAAAAGCTGGCGAGATGTAATATTGAGTGGATAAGACGGTTAGATTAGGAATAAATGAAATCTGAGACAAAATGCGAGAATAAGGGCCCGAATGAATACGGTTTAATTGAAACACAAAGTGCAAAGGAGTAACAAAGATCCTAAGCGATAAGTCGAATAGAGAAAGTATCTGATAGAAGAAGACAAAACATATTTTGAGTTTGTGAGTACCGACGAGTAAGTCGAGGAACTGTTGAATATCAATTGAATTTAACTACTCATCTTAAAATGAGTCAAGAAATCCCCATATGGTTAGTCAACTATTGATCAAATTCTAAAATTTGTTAGATTGTGATTGAGGCGAAATCCTAGGTGATCTGGTGACGAGATGATGCAGGTATTCTATTGGATAGTTTGAGCCATTCTAGCCATCCTTATTCATATCTTTGATGCATATACCTTAGTTCAGATTGAGCCAAAGACAAACTATTTTTCAAAAATATAAGCCATTAAACCATTATCTAAAAAATCAATCCTTCGATAAAAGCCTATGATTACCTAGAAGATTCCAGGAGGAAGAAAGAAATGAAGTTTAGGGGAGTATATGTTTTTGAGGAACTCAAGGAGAAAAATATAGAAAAGGGAATAAAGAAAAGGCAAAGAAGCGAAAATGCAATAGAAAGAAAGCATAGGGATAAGTTTTATCTTGTGGCTAACTCTTGAACAATTAAGTTCTTGAGGGTGTTTCCTTTAGTACCTAATGCCATACGGTATGGGAGCTACTAACCCCCAGTTACCGCTAAGAGTGTTAGAAAGCCTAAAAAGGTAAAACATTGCACTATCCCTGAATGGTGACAAACAAAGGAAATTTCCCCAGTTGAATTACAAGTGAGAAATAGGGAGCATACAGTTCTGAATTGAAGCAATCAAAGAGATGTCCCAAACATGAAGTTTAGGGGAGTTTATTAGAAACTACGAGAAAGAAAGGGGCGAGTAGTGAAAAAAAAGGAGAAAGGGTTCGGGTAATGCTTAACTAAAAATTCCTTCCATCCTACCCATTACCCAAGCCTAACATGTAAGCCCAGACATGATTGATCTTGAAAGATTTTGGAATTACCTACATTAGTGGAGATCGATATGAGCAACAAACTGTGGAATTTAGAAATATGGAAACAATGCTTGTGAAGGACTTTAGGGGAGTTAAGAGAGTGACTCTATGAAGATGAAAGGAAAATAATTTATTATTCAACAGGATCTAATGATTATGTTGTTTGTAAAACAATTTCATAGTTTAATAATTTGTATACTATAAGATTCAAAACTAACCTTAGGCTGGACATGAAGCTAGATGTCTGAAGATGATTGCATTCCTTGTATTTCAATCAAATTATTTGCTACGCAAAACAGGAACAAAAAAATATCCTTTTGTTTGAGGACAAACAATTCTTTCTTCCTTTGCTTGAGGACAAACAATTCTTCTTTCCTTTGCTTGAGGACAAGCAGAAACTTTAAGTTGGGGAGTTTGATGAAGCAAAAGTCGTACATTTTAATCCATTTTCTATTTGATTTTTCATCTAAAAGGAATAATTAATATCTGAAATATGAAGAGAAACTCACGAATTTATTTATTAGCGAGGAGTGTAGAAAGAGAAAGAAGAACGAGTAGAAAAATGCAGCAATTGGTGGAGTAAAAATCACGAGAAATGGCGAGGCGAAATGAAAGCAAGCGGATTGCTAATGTTGCGGTTTTGGAAGCACGGTCAGTTATGATGTCGCGACATCAGGAAAATTGAAGGAAATTTGATGCAGGTCGCGACAGGGATCACAAGTTAGGCAGCTGAGGATTAACGAGGACTTAAGGAATGATGTCGCGACAACATCGTGATGTCGCGACAAGGTTGATATGTCGCGACGAGGATGGAGGTCGCGACAAGAGCGATCTTGAAAATCGGCGAGGTTTGAAAGATGGCCCGATGTGACTTAAGAGATGATGTCGCGACAGCATGCGTGATGTGACGAGGTTGCTTCGCGACAAGGGATGGAGAATTCGACGAGAGAAGCGCGAAACTACGGCGGGTTTGAAAGATGAAGCGATGTGACCCAAAACATTTGTCAGCGGCGAAGGGTGATGACACGAAAGCCGCCCGATTGAAGCCTCCAGAGACATAAGACGTGCTTAGTTGAAGGTTGCAGTTCCTTAAGTTGATGTCGCGACAAGAGATTGATGTCGCGACATCAGGAACGAACAGTTGAAACCTGCAGAGGCATAAAGTGATGTCGCGACAAGGGTTGATACCGGTAAGGCCATCAGTTGAATCTTTCAAAGACATGAGTGATGTCGCGACAGAAGTTGATGTCGGCGACATGAGGCTAAACTGGTGAAACCTGCGAGGCATAAAGTGATGTCGCGACAAAGGGATTGATGTCCGCTGACATCGGGGACTCATCGATTGAAAACAGACATGAGGCGATGTCGCGACGAAGTTGATGTCGCGGCGGCCGAGAACAACTGATTGAAACCTGCGGAGGCATAAAGTGATGTCGCGACAACGGATTGATGTCGCGACATCAGGAACCATCAGTTGAAAGCTGCAGAGACTTAAGTTGATGTCGCGACAAGAGATCGATGTCGCGACATGGATGATGTCGACATTCGCGCCGACATAAGATCTATGAGGAAAACAAAGGAATGTATGACTTATTGATAAATCTTTGCGACAAGTGCCAAACTAACTAATGTCAGCGACAAAAGGGATTTGGTCGCGACACGAAACCCGAGCCTTTATGGGCGATCCACTTGGAAATCCACAAAAGAATGCATTGGAATTAGGGCCCAGCGAGAAACCATAAATAAGCGACCACCGAAGGAGAAAAGGAAGGCGGGAGGCGGTGGGCGAGCGAGCAGAAAGATACGGGTAGCGAAGGCATATTTATTTTCTTTTCTTTTCTTTTATTTTCTTTTATTTTCTTTTACTTGTTTAGTCGTTATAGATTAGATTATTTTCATCTTTCTTTATTTTGTTTTATTTTAAGATCTGGATGTTATCGTTTTGAAGCGAATGCAGATAAAATTCCATTCTTTTTCAAATTACTACGGAATGTTTGAAGTTCGAGACAAATTTACGGGATTCGACTTTCGATTTCAAATTGCAGTTGTTCTTATGATCGGAAGGAATGATGTAGTGTGTAATTCGATGGTGAAACCCCGGCTTCCATTAAGTGATATAATTAATTTATCTTCCACGTAGTTGTTTTCGGCAACGAATTTCGGTTTATGAATTGCCGGTTATGGGTTTAATGTTTTTGATCTGAATATCAGGTTTCTTATACCCGTTTAAGATTTGTTTTCATTGCTCGATTTCAAGGAGGTCCTCGGTGACGGAAGGCATTCTGAGAGTTATGAACATTTCTTTGAAGAAAGTATATTAACACTATTAAGTCTAATGAGCTTTAATGATTTACTTAGATAAAATCCTCTTCTCACTTGAAATCAAGAATGAGTTGAATGAGTTATCAATTTAAAGCAAGCGAGAGAGTTCACCTCAAAGATTCGAATGAGTGAAGCCAATCCGTGTTAGTGAGATCTAATCAAGGAGGGTGATCTATTCTAATTTAGAGGAAGAGTAACCGGGAAGTTGTATATCCTTGCTTGTGGAGTAACTTGGGAGCTAAGGTTCACAGTCCATAAAATGGGTATGAAGTATTGCGAAAACCACGGATTAAGAAATCCCTAGTAAAGTAGTCATCTAATTCTGTCTTGAAGAATCGGGAAATTAGATAATGTGGAGTGTGGAGAGATCAGTACATCTTCTTGAAGCATATGAGCTGATTTTAAAACCTGAAATACAAGCAATTTTATCGGTGTTAACTACGAGAATTGATACTTCACAATAGCGGTGTTCTTGATGTGTCCTGCAAAGATAACTATTCGATTTCCATTTATTTTCTTAACTATTCATTATTCTTTATTCTTTAGATTCAGTTTATTTGATTGTTCATTCTTTTTCCTTATACTTGCTCATTTTATGGCTTCTTTAAATTTGGATCACAATGTCATGTTATAGTCGAATGGTGTGGAGCAGTGGTCGGGGTGGTTGATCTAGAATTCAGGATCTACGTGGGATCGATAATATTATACGGGACTTATATCCATTTTATTGCTTGTGGAGCCTATGCACTTGGATGTGTAGGCCAAAACCAAGGTGAAATGATTTACTCTAAGGATTTTGGTTTATATAGTAGAAAGTTAACAAGTTTTATGGCGTAGTTCTTAAGTGGTTAGACAATAGTCTTTGGCTGATAGTGTTATAAGATTTGCACATGTGTTTTGGTCGGTTAACAAGTTTTATGGCGCCGTTGCGGGTTAGACAATAGTCTTTTAGCAATAGTGTTATAAATTTGTACATGTGTTTTGAATTAGGTTCTTAAATTCACTTTTTAAAAAATGTTTAAAGAAATGTTTCGAATCGAAGTAAGTCCGGGAGGGTCCCTCGAGTTAGGAAGGAAGCCGGGTTAGGTTCGATCACGATCCTGCTTAGTCACAAATCATACAACTCCAAGAGTAAAACCTTTGTCGTGTTTTTATAAAATTGTGACCAAGCATCACAATAGTAGGCGTAGACAAAGGTTTTAGTCACAGTTTCCTACGTGGCCATGACCATATTGTCCATTTTTTGTCACAGCCATAGAAAAAACTGTGACTAAAATGGAAGCATTTAGTCACAGTCATGAACAAAACCGTGACCAAAAGGGGAGTATTTACTCACGGTCATGGAGCAAAATCGTGATAAGGGACCTTTCCATTTAGTCACGACTAGGAAAAACCGTGACCATGAGGAGACATTTAATCACGATCGAATGGCTTGTGACCAAAAAGGGGACCTTTTAGTCACGGATAGTAGCAAAACCGTGACCAAAAGAGGACCTTTTAGTCACAGGCAGTAGCAAAAATCGTGACTAAATGTTGGCTAAGGTCCACTACCTATAAGCTTATGGTCATAGTATGTTACGTGACCGTGACTAAAGATATATATTTTGGTCACGGGTTTTTTCCTGACCGTAACTAAAAATTATTACATTTAAACAATTAGTCTTTTATAGATTCTCACTTTCCAAACATGTAATAAACAATTAATCTTTTAGACCTATATATGCAATTAAGCAACTCAACAATTCTGAAATTCAAAATTTAAAATAGTACAATATATCATAATAAATCATCCGAAGCTATATAATTAAAAACTAACATAATATGACCAAAAACAATAAGATATACATTAGTTTACATTCTAACATATAATATAATAAGTCAATTAACCAATCATCACATTTTAGTCATAAAAAGTCCAAAAAATGAAGATAATGTATCATATAAAATGTAGTATAATGTAAGTCTACTACTGGTCTTGTTGAAATTGTTGCATCATTTACATCATCTGTTTTTGAAGTTGTGCTTGCACTCTTTGCATTTCCATAATTTCTCCATCAAACTCTTCTTCTCATGTCTTCCTTTGAACTTCTACCAACTTCTTTTCAAATGTTTCAGTTGTTGTAGTAAACTTTTGTTCTGCAACTCTTAGCATTTCTTGGGCATTTTCAAGTTGTGCGTAGTAGATCTTAATTTTACTATCTCACTGCTACAGACTTCAGGTATGAGTAACACCAAATTCATAGCTTCGAACACGTTCATGCCTCTCTAGACCCATCACTTGAGTCTATATGTCATCTATATATGTAGATGCTACAGATGTCTGTGAATCTTGATAGAAACTGATGGAAAAGAAGAAGACATCCTTCATGTTGGGATAGTAATTACTCAAATTGATCCTAGCATTACAAAAACAAAAATAATTGGAGCTGTACAAAAATTTAGTATGTAGCTATGATTGAAATACAAGTATATAAAATTTAGATACTTCATTACCATGATCCCGATGTATGCTTTATGACTTGTTTCGCCTTATTAGCTTTGTTTTTTTCAGAGATATCCTATATCAATTAAAAAATAACATATCACCTATATAGCTACTATAAACATAATAAAAGTTACTATAGTATTAAATTAAATATAACTAATAAATATGATCTTATTGGAAGATGAGTATAAAAATATACACTATATGAAAAAAAAAAAATCATTATGTTTACCTTTGCCTCAGGTGTGCCCCAAAAGTTAATAAGCCACCTCCATTGATCATCTGATAAGTGTGGAGGTTTATGGCGTAATCTCTCTTCATCTGTATTATAAGGGTCATAATACTTGGCCTTCATCTTATTTCTATAACTTCTGAACAGTTTCCACAATATTGAAGAATGTAACTCTTGCATGTTTCATTTATTTCATATTTCTCTTATATTTCATTAAAATGTATCATATATATAAGTAAGAGTTTCATTTTTAAATAATAGCATTACAATTTTGATGAATAGTAATTGACATACCTGTATTAGACCAAAGCTTTTGATTTATCTTTACTAATGTGATGCCAATCTTGGACACAGTTGGTACATTGTGTTGAGATCATACCAATGTCTCCACATAACTAGAAAGTCTTTCCCCTTTGTCATGATAAACAACTTGGCATTTTGTATTAAATTGTGTTGATTTTTTATTTTTTTTATTTTTACCGGGTTTCATGCCAAGTAAATCCAAGTTACGCGTTGGGCCACGTATCCCCTTTTTGCTAGAGGAACCTTCTAAAAGTAAAAATGAAATTATAAAAACATAATTTATTATAACCCACATATAAAATTAAATAATCAATTTTCATTATTTGAGAAATTAAACATATGTAAACACGAATATCATAAGTAAAACTAAGTATAATTATCTTAAACATACCAGTAGTAGAAGTATCTAAAAAACCAAAAGCACCAGAACTAGTAGAAGTAGTTGCAAGAGGTTGTAGCGCATATTACATTGGCAGATTGTCCGGAGTCATCCTCTAGAGACCTTTATGCATACTTTTCCTCTTGATGAAACATTTTGTATATAATAAGTAATTTATAAAATGAAATATAAATAAGTTACATAAATGTCTGGAATAAATTTTAACTTATATATCAAACAATATATATATATATATATATATATATATATATATATATATTTATGTGCTTACCAATATTATTAGCTACACATTATCTATATCCTCATCATGAATAATGTGACACCCCAAAACCTGGGGGTCCTTTGATGTAACGCCGAGTCCAGAGAGTGTGCGGTACATGCTTGTAGGGCGTGCAGGTACAAGTGTCTACTTGTGGTATTTTGGAGATGAATTGCAAATCATAATTTATGGAACCCGGAATTGAGGTACTAGTGCCAGGGTAAAGTGGTAAATTCCAAAAAGGATATAAAGGGCATAATTTGAGAAGATAGTATGCCAAAATGAAAATAAAATAAGTTGATTTGCAATATCAAAGTGTTTGAGGACTAAGCCTTAATTTCCATAGATATGAAAATTAAAATCAAAGTAGAGAGACTAAGGCCATAATAGTAAAAACAAAAGTTAAAAGTGCGATATTAAAGAGATGGGGGACCAAATGTTAGTAAAGGAAAGTTGAGACTAAATAGGAGATGAGACAAACTTAACATTTTGGTCTCTCAAACTAGAGCTTCACGGTTGGAGGAGAAAGGGGAGAAGAAGAGAGGAAGAAGAGGAAGGAGAAGAAGGAGAAGAACAAAGGTATGTTTTTTTTTTTTTTTTTGTATGGAATCAAGTGTCTTTTGGATGTCTAGGGTTATTGGTGTGATTGCTAGGGTTTTTCTATGGAGATTGGTTTGTTCCAAACCTAGGGTTTTAGTTGAGATCATCTGCAATAGATTTGTTGAATTCATGTAGGTAAAACCTTAATTGGTATCTGATAAACATGAAATCCTCTTATTTATATGGTTTTGTAGGAATTGGTGGACACAGGTTGAATTCATAGGATTTTTACCTAGGGTTTGGTTTATGAAGTTCCAAATCACCAATTCAAGTGTTGTGAAGTTGTTTTGGATGAATTCCATGTTGGTTTTGAGAATTGTTGTAAAAGGAGAATGTTAAGGTTTTTAAAGGAATTCTTTATCCAAAATTTTGTAAACCTATTCTTGTTTTGGATATAGATTAAGTTAGAATCATCCAAATGAATTGATTCCAATATGTAAGAACCATAAGAGATAGGGGATACAAATGTATAGAAGGACCAAGAGCAAATTGTAGCTCTAAGGCTCCCAAATACGGAGGTGAGCTCGTTTAGCTCGCCCGAACATGCTCTGTTTTGGGTATGGTTGTAGTATTTTGGTCATAAGTGGATTTTCACTCATCAAGTGAGTGATTAAAATTTTCGTTAAAATAGACTTCTAGGGAAAAATTTATCTGAAGAAGTGCATGTAAATTATGGCCCAAAGTGCCAGAAAATTTGTCAAAGTGGTATGTGCAGATTCTGTTACATGAGTGAGTCATCTGGATGTAAATACAATAGCGAGTTTTGGTGATCCAAATTGGGTGATTCCAATTGGAGAAGAAACCTTATAACCATAGTTTCAAATGAGTGAAGAAACAATTTCCAATTTATGGAGTTAAGACCCCATAAATCAAGGATAACAATAGGTGATTCAGTGAGTTAACCAAATTGGCATCAAAAACATCTTTGTAACGTGTTATGTGGTTGAGGGCCTTAGAAAATTTTAAATTTAAAATTTAAAGAGATGTCATTGGATATATAAAGGACTGATCTGGAGAGTTTCATAATTTTGAAGACCGTTTGAATAATTTTGGGTCATAAAGTCCTATAGAGTATTGTTGGAAAAGGTTGCAATGAATGGTTTTTGTTAGGGTTTTTAGTGCTCAAGGGTAAATGTTAATTTGGCTTTATATGAATGTTGTGTGACCCTAAAGTGACTTAACGTGTGATTACATTAAGTTTTACGTATACGCAGGACGATTATCTTACGATTCTTAGTATTCGTTGATTATGTAGGCTAAAGCAAAGGCGGAAAAGTAGTGGGTTGTGCTCAGTTTCGGGAAACAAAGAGGTGAGTGTAAAGGCGATTTTACTGAAAATTGAGTTTTAAAAGTGAAAGATTTTTAAATGTTAAAATGAAAAGTTTAATGTAAATGTTTATATATGTATATTAAATATGTATGCATATGTTAAGGCATTATGAAAGTTTAAAAATATGTAAAGAATGCATATGTGTTTTAATGATAAAGTAAAAGATTTAAATGGATTTATAAATGTATTTTGAATAAATGTTTCTTGATGGTTAACCCTAACCCCTATATGGCCCATTTATAACTTATATCGGTTAAGTACCTTAAACGTGTAAGGATTTAGGGAAACACAGTGGGTTACTAACGAGAGGGAGGAAATAGATTTTTAGTGTAATATCCTTACGTGATAAGGTGCTATAAGCGGAACCGTATGCAAGGCGTGAGTTTCTCATGACGTAGTGGTTATGACTAGAATGTATTTGTCCCTCACCGTCGGTACCGAGCGATGGTGTGTTTATCCCCTTAGGTTCCATCGAAAGAAAGGTTAAGGTACTAAAATGGTTTTTAATTGTGGTGTTGTGCACTTTGATATATCTGAAAATGTTATCTTAATGAAAATGTACCTCCTTTGGAGCTCCTTTAGCTCATTCTTTAGTATGTTTGAAACATTTTCGAGGACTGGAGCGAGTGCGCCGGTAGAGTACCCTCCTACGCAGTGAGTCGAGCCATCGAGGAGACGACGCATGTATTTACGTGTATATATATTTTGCATATTGTATATGTTGAATATTTTTGTCATGTATATATGTATATATGTATATATTTTGAAAAGGAACTTCGCGGGCTTTGATCCTCGGTGGGTAGAATACGTAAAGCGGTCGGCTTAAGTCCGGCTCAAGCCCAATCCTTTTATCAAGCGTGCATGGAATTGAAGAAGTTTAGATGTTTTGTGATTTAAGTGAATAAATGTATATGTGTATATGTGTGCGATTGAGTTGTGGATGAGGAGTCAACGAGAAGTTGAGAATTGAAAGATTAGAAGTGTTTTAAATGTTTGAGGTTTTGTATTTGGGAAAGTCCAAAAACGGAGAGCTCTAACCGATTTTCTAAAATCTAAGTGTTTGAAAAGAAAAAAAAAAAAAATTTACCACTTAAACTTAGCATTATTTTCTAAAGATATGTTAAGGATTGTAAAGGGGTTCGCTCCATGGATTTTATTTGATTGTTTTGAGGAAAAGTTTCTATATCCATTGGAGTGTCGGGAGGTCCCCTCGGGTTCATGAGGTTAATCCGGGTCGGGATCCTTCAGTTGACAACCCGTCAACCCGAGAAAGATTTGTGGATGTCGGGTAACGGAGCCACCACACCACCGTGTCCCCTTTGAGGCTCGCGGATTTAACGAAAATCGGACAGTGCCTCCTTTGTACGGAGAGCTCTACCCAAATACAACCTGTACAAAAAACCTAGCAACATGATCCAATATAATATAATGACCTCATCGAGTCCAATTATGAGTGAAAGTGGCCTACTGGGCCCACTCATCCACACTACGAGAATATACGGGACTAGTACCATGGTCTCGAAGTTTAATTACAACAACTCTTACAAATATTACTTTGTGGGGAAACCACAGAAAAAATCCTAATTTTACGAAAAATGGTAAAATAGTAATTTGATCAAAATCCATAATTTTCTAGATCTCGGATGAAGAAAGCGGACTTCATCGTTGGAATCGTCTCACGAAATCCCCAGGCTACGCGTCGAGATTTCGTGGTCAGGGACAGTGGGGAATTTGCATGTTTTTCGAAGTAACGGCGTAGTAAGACCTTGACACATTTTGAGTGGCTCACGGTGTGCCATGTGTCGAGTGTGAATAGGTGCTTGATCTCAAGTGTGGGGCCCATGTGGACATGTGGCATCTCCTAATTGGAGGAAAATCTCAAAGTAGGTGGATAAGGGATGAGTGTAATCCAAATAAGCCAATAATGGCTTGACAAGTGGCATGTGAGGGGACAAAAGACATCTTTGTTCTCATTTGGCTTGTCACGTGCGTGGGGAGGAGGAGAGCGATTTTGAAAAATGGAGGGTTTTAGAGAAAGTGCAACTCTCTCACAGATTTCACAGAACACCCCCCCCGGACCAGATCCGGTTCACCTTGGGCCAATAAGCAAAGTTGTTCTACGCGACAAGGGCTACGCGTGGGCAGCGGTTTTGGGGAATTTCGACAACTCTGGGAGGTAGGGGTTTTCTCCTACTTGATTTAATCCTTTTTTAAGAGCTTTGTAAATGATTTGGAGTGTTTGAGGTCGTGAATGGTCGTTTGGTCAGTCCCAAAACTTGAGAATGAATTGTTGGAATTTTTGGGACCCGTTTTGGACGGAGTCGAACTTATCGTGGAAATGAATCCCCTTAATGTTATAATTGTGTATTAAATTATGGTTTGGTGTTGTTGGGCAATGGCCATAGTTTTAGTTCCACAAAGTGGAACGATGCTTCAGTGAAGGAGGCGCCACGGACAGCCTTCTTCGTTTAGAAATTTATTCACAAAAGCAGGTCTCGGTTTGCTTGATTGGACCGACAATGTCCATGTGTTTTTGCATACTATTGCTTAAAAATGAATGGCTAGAGATATGGGTGGAAATAAATTGTTAATACATGAAAATTTAGTGTGTTAACATGAGTCATTTAGATGCAAAATCTCGTTGTGTGAGAGCCATTAGATTAAATTGGATTGTTGATTAGCCCATGTGAGCTAATTTTGATGTTATTGATGTGAATAAATGACATGTGATTAGTATGTGAATTTGTTAATATATGCATGATTGAGATATATTAGTATGTGTTGTTTGGAAATGGAATAATGCATTTCATATACCTTTAGGGCAACCTAGAATAATAGGTATGGTATGACATGAAAGAAAATGGAAGATTTCAGGAGGAATTAGGTTGGGAGATTGTCCGGCAATTCACGTTGGAGAGGCCCATGGTGTTTGAGAGTTTATCAACAAATTACTCGGAGGGTTGTCAATAGATTTTAGAAACTGGGGTATGATGTTTGAAACGAAAAACTGCTTTTGTTTGAAAACTACATTTTCTCACATTTGTCTTAGGCCTTCGTGGGGTCAGGGGCTCGAGAAGTGGGAAGGGGTGAGTCACATCATCATCCATATCATAGACATTCAAGTAGGATCCTTAAATATTTGCTTGAATGTGTTTGTGACAGATCATTGCATGTGTGCACTTAGGTGGGGAGTAACCCGTGAGATCAAATTGACTACTGGGCATTGCTCACCACATCGAGGAATATTATTTCTGTCTGAGGGAGTGTTCGGAAGACGACGCTCATTAGAGACCGCTTTTGAGAAGAAAGCCAGATTGTGGCTTTGATATGTAAATTGTAAAACATGTATTAGAATTCTAAATTTTAATATATGTTGTATTAAGAGTGATGTAATTAACTCTTGAACTATTATAATATCGTTGGTTAGATTATTGATGAGTATTGATGTATGGGTCAATGTGGCCATTTACTCATGTA